>PVLD010008168.1:62410-86159 GCA_004027595.1 Dinomys branickii | reverse complement strand
CGAGTCCACAGGCTTTAAGACTCACCCCAGACTACTGATGCGAGCAACAAGAGTGTCTCCATACTGCTTGCATAGATGAACGTTATATGAACCCATGGTGACCGGGTGGGCAGAGGAGAGAGAACCTCCCGGAGGAATGCCACTCAGACACGGCAATATAGCAACATGTGAAGGACAGAGAGGAGGGAGGTGGATATCCTGAACTCGGGAGGGATCTGAGATAGGAAGTGAAACCCTTGGAAAGTCTAAGCAGAACCTCCTCTGGAGGAGGGGATCACAGATCTGACATGGCGCAGTTGGAGGGAGACGAGATAGAGAGGGAGGAGGTTGCCGCTCCAAGCACAGCCCTGGCCCACGCCCTCGTTTCGGCATTCGTAGCTTCAGCTTCGGAGACCCATTGCCCAGCTGCAAGGGGTGGGCAGCGGTAATGCTGGAGCCACATGGTCTGGACCCACCCCCACCCATAGCAGGACGACAGGGTGGAGCAGGGCGGTCCGCTGTGAGCATATGTGCTTTCCCATCTCCAACCATGGCAGTTTGTATACACCCCTGTATGTTATAGTATAGTCTGAGGCAGCTATATCTCTTCCCAAGGTGAGAGTCCAAGGATATAGATAAACCCAGGAGTAGTTATTATCACAGGGAAGATAACTGATTGAGTGGTAGGGCAACGGAGATGAGGGAGGAGAAAAAAACGAACTGATCAAAAGGGCCATCATCTGTGTAACCTGAGTAACAAAGGTGAAGGTAACATTATGTAGGACAGCATCCAGAGCTAATTCTCTTCTATGTTCTCTATAATTCTGTATTTCCTCAGTCGTTTTTGTATTAGGAGAAATGAAGATAACTTTATATTATACAGCATCCAGTGCAAATTCTCTACTATCTTCTCTATAATTTGGTATTTCCTGTAATGTTTTTGTGTTAACTAATGTGAAGATAACTATGTAATACAACATCCAGTTCTAATTCCCTACTATATTCTGTATAACTTTGTATTTTCTGTATTGTTTATGGCTTTTCTGGTTCATATGTCTCCATTCCTTTGTCTTTAAAATAAAATTAAAAAAAAAAAACAAAAAACTAAACCCTAAGAACTTAGTGGGGCAAATCGAGGTCTGTCTCCATTTTGGGGGACCCTTTTCTGACCCCATCCAGTAACAGAACAACTCTGACTCACCCCTCCCACCACCCAGAGACTTCAGGCAATGCCACGGGACATTTTTGGTGATTACCTGGGGGTGCTACTAGTATCCAGGGGGTAGAGGCCAGGGGTGCTGCTAAATATTCTACAGTGTACAGCACAGCTCGCTACATCAAAGAATTAACCTACTCCCAAATTTCAACAGTGCCTACCTAGGCTGAAAACCCCGGTCCTCACAATTTCTGCTGTAACCTCTGACTTAAATGTGCTTATTGGGCAATTTCAGACGAAACTCAATCATGAGTGCAATGAATACAGTGGGTGAGAAGCCAAAATACTGAAAACACTTCTCAGTATGAGTCAAATTGCCTCCCCTTTTTGGACACCAGAGGGCAACAGCTGGGAGCAAAAGGGTACATAACCCAGAAAGAGGAAGCCACCTGCAAATCAGTGGTTTCAAATGCAAATACTGTAACCCACACCCAAATGCTGGCCGTTAAGAACTTTGATGAGGTGCTAAAATGCTTCTAATTTTGTCTTAACATTTACACATTTGACAAAAATAAAATATTAAATATTTATCAAATTAAGAAACAACAGCAATCTTTAAAAACAATTTTTAAAACCTCATTTACTTTTGCAGTACTAGGGATTGAACCCAGGGCTTTCACACTGAGCTACACCCTAAGCCCTTTTCTCTATGTGGGGACTAGGTCTTGCCAAGGGGACAAGCTGGCTCTTGGTGGTCCTCCCGCCTCAACCGTCCAGTAGCTGAGGTTACAGGTGTGCATACCACGCCCTTCCCAAGCATGACTTTTTAAGACCTTATCAAAAGCATTAAAATGTTTAAGACGTAGAGAAACTTTTGCTTTTCAGAACAAAAGAAAACGAATTTAATTATAAATTAAGCGACTCCCCCTCCTCTGGTCTTCTCTCTCTCTCTCTCTCTCTCTCTCTCTCTCTCTCACTTGTTGCCTTTGCTGTAGACTGAAACGTCTACTAACTGCACTAAATAAACCATTCCCCCTTTAAAAATAAATTAATAAGCTGGGCGGGGCGGCCCGCGCCTGTAATCCCAGCACTGGGGAGGCTGAGGCAGGAGAGTCATTTTGAGTTTGAGACCAGCCTGGGCTACAAACAAAATGAGCTCAAAGCCAGATTGAACTGCATAGTGAGACCCTGTCTCAAAAAGATCTAAATACATAAATAAAAAATAACCGACACTCCAACACTATAAACAAAATAAATACAATTAAATTTCAGATAACCAAGCCAGGTGTGGCGATGCACACCTATAGTACCCACATTCTGGGATGCTGAGGCAGGATTGTTTGCCTGGCCAATTTAGCAATTAAGAAAGAGCCTGTCTCAAAATAAAGGGCTGAGGATGTGCCTCAGTGTGAAGGCCCTGGGGTTAATCCCCAGTATCTATGGAGAAAAACAATCTTCAAGTAACCATACCAAATGAATGTGTTTCCAGCTTTGATAAAAGACAAAATAAAAAGTAAAAACACAAGCAAAAAGAACAGAAAATTTTCAGTGTTTAAGAAATATGAAGTGTTTTAAATTAGCTGTTCTTCCCCAACACCCACATTTTGGTTGTCTGAAGCAGTGTCTAGGTCTTGCTATGTAGTCCAAGATGGCTCAACCTCACTAATATAGTCTGCCTCAGCCTCAGTAGCTGGAATGACAGGTGTGTGCCGCCACTTCAGCTAAATTAGTTGGTTGTAAGCCAGCCCTGTGGGGATTCAGCTGGCCTGGTTAAAGGGGTACGGAAAAAAAATTTTTTGAGAAAACATCTTGCTATGTAGCCCAGGCTGGCCTCGCACTCTGGGTGATCCTCCTGCCTCAGCCTCCCAAGTGCTGGGATGACAAGTGTGCACCACCAGAGCTAGGGGAAATCTTTCTAAGATACTCAAATGATCCTGATGTTAAGCGAGGTCTTAAAGCTGTTGCCTTAAATCAATTCAAATTCAAGGCTCATAAACCTGGCGTGAGTTAAGGCTGGTGTAGCAACTACATTTAAAATGCCCGAAGAACACGGAGTCATCTCAACTTAGAAAACAAGGATAAAACTTCTTTTCGCAGGTCTCAGGGCAGCTATCAAGTGGGGCCCCGACCCAGTCACCCCCACCCCTAGGCTGGGCGCACCTCGACCCACAGGCGCAGCAGGCCGCTGGGAGATTACCTTCTCCAGGTGCAGGCGCGACAGCAGCACCGGGCTGCAGCTCTGCGGGCTCTGGTTGTAGGTGGGGTGGTACTTCTCGGGGTGCCTCCACTCGGGGAGCTGCTGCCGGCCCCCGCGGTCGCGGTAAGCACAGGCTCTGGCCAGCACTTCCCGGGGCAAGTGGCAGGACGTCCGCCCGCACATCGTCGCCGCTCTCGCCCTAAAATCAGACAAGCACGAGGAAGGGAGCGCTCACCGGGCTCCGATGCTACAGCTTTTTCTTGTGCTTTTTGGCTCAGGGTCCCGCTATGTACCCAGGAGGATGCTGGATTGGCAGCGATCCTCCTGCCTCAGCGGCCTGTGCTGGCAGCTGGCAGTTGGCAGCTGGCTACTGTCGTTTCCCTTAAGGTTTTTTTTTTTCTTTTTGGTCTTTTTGAAACAGGGTCTCACTACACAGCTCTGGCTCGGCTGTTAACTCCCTTTGTAGTCCAGGCTGGCCTCGAACTCACAGCGACCCTCCTGTCTCAGCCTCTCAAGTACTGCGATTACAGGAGTGCGTCACCACGCACCGCAGCCGCCCGACCCCGCTGGGATCACCACGCCCCGCCGCGGTTCCCCGGAAACTTACCGGAGCTCCGCCAAGCAGGATTTGCAAGTCTCGCTCCCGCCTCGGCCCCGAGTCTGCAGGCGCGCAGAGCGCAGAAGTGGAAAACAGGGTTTCCAGGCCGACTCCGGGTTCGGACCCTGTGGTACCGGAGCCCGCGCTCTGTCCCGGGAATTCTGCCGCCCCACTTCCGGCCCACGCTCGGTTTGCGGCGTCGAGGGCGGCCCGACCCGACTCCCGAGTGCGCGGATGGCCTCAAGGCCTACGTCCCGGGGCCCTTTCCTGCCACCTCGCGGGACCCGGCCCCGCGCGTCACCTGCCTCACCGTCCCTCAGCCGCGCAGCCAGCCCGCGCGGCCAGCCCGCGCGGCCTGCTGCACCGCCGCCGCGCGCTCAGCCCCGCCCCCGCCACAGGCCCCGCCCCCAGGCGGCCTCGGGTGCCGAAGCGCCTTCCGGAAAGAGCCGAGACAGCGCCCGCGGCCGAGCTGCTCCGCCTGGGTGGGTTAACCCTCCACCTCCGGACCCGCCCTCTCGGGCGAGCTCCTGGGCGTCCCGCTGGCTCATTCCAGCCCAGGTGGCTACTGACGGTGGGCTAACTAGAGGAACGGAAACGGCTGGGTCACGCAAGTCGCCTCAACCACGGGGCACCAAAGCGAGTGCCCGGCACACAATCCTCGATCTCTCAGGGCGACCCCCGCCCACAGTACCGACACCGGGGTGGAACCCAGGGCCTCTGCAGAGCTACATCCCCAGCCTTTTCTTATTTTGAGCGAGGGTCCCACCAGACTGCCCAGGCAGCTTGAATTTGGGGTCTTCCTGCCTGTGGAGGCGCCCATTTTAAAAACAGGCACTTCGAGTGTATTTGGCCACACTTGAGAGTCTGGCTCACTATTCCCAGGACCTAATGATGCAGAAAGCCAGGCAGGCCGCTCCAACCTTTGGGGACCGCACTTATCATTTATACGGGGTACTGTGAAGGCCCCGGAGCCGCCACTCCCTGGGCTGGGGCTTGGGCCCTGGGTAGCACTGGTGGGGCTGGGGGCGGGGGGGGGGTGGTGGTGGCGCGGGAGCCCCAAGGATGAGCCTGCAGAAGAAATGGTCAGTCCATAAATACATGCTTCTTTATTTTATAGAGAAGGGATACATTCCTTTGGGGATAAATTCAAGAATGGGTCTGAACTATATTCATTTGTGATGTCCCATCCATCACAGGCAAGCAGCACAATCTGGGAAAACCTAAAATAATCCTGTTTTTGGAAGTTACATTCCAGCAGTTCTTAACAAGAGGGACAGAGTTCAAAACAAAACCACAATATGTTTGTTTCTAAATACAGAAGCTGGGGAAGAAGTTTCTACCGGGCTCTTCCAAAAGAAAGACAAGACCTCTGCATAGTGTTGGAGAGGCCTCTTAGCCCACAGACGCCAAGATGATGTCAACGGGCAGCTCCTCTGAACTTCGGGCTGTCACCTGCATTGTCACTGTGTCCAAAAGGAGTAGCCGGGAGCGCACAAGGATGTCATGACCTCCCCGGAACACACCTGGTGGGGAAGAGAGAGGTAAGACCGTGTGAGGCAGAAAGGCTGCAGGACAGGCTGAGGCTGCACTTCGCAGCAGCTGATCAAGGCAGCCCTGTAGTACAGTGGGCTGAGGTGCCTGCACAAGTCACTCGGCCTCGCTGAATCCCAGGAACTGCAACCACAGAGCAGAGGGAAAAAGGGTACTAACTATCAGGCAGCTGCTGCCTAGCTCAAGTGAATTCATGGAACGTAGGGCCAGTACCTGATGTCACAGAGTCACTCACACAGGAACAGTCGTACTGAGAGCAAACCGCAGAGCAGGTGGCTGCAAGGCCCAGGGGACCAAGCTGTCTCATGTGGCCAGAAAGGATGGGGATGGGAACTATCAACTGTGAGCCAGTGTTTATAAACACTCAGTCAAAGTTTAAAAAAATCCCATTTCCTTCCGTTATGTGCTTTAGGTGTAACTGTATTGCACATAGCATCATCATCCCAGAGGGAAGTGCAGACATGGAAATACTCACATATAAAATGCTGAGAGGAGAGTGCAGGTTCTGCCAGTGTGCAGGCTGGAAGGCGAGCACTGCAGTTTGTTATACTCTTCCACCTTTGTATATGTTTTAAAATTTCTAAGCGGAAATGCTTGAATACCTATTGGCTGTGCTGGGGATCTAATTCAGGGCCTCTGTAGCTGCTGTACCACTGAGCTCAATCGCTGCCCCAGATGCCTATTTTTGTTAGTAAAGAGCAACTAGCCAGGCATGGTGGCATAGATCTATGATCCCAGCACTTGGGAGGCTGAGGTGTGACTGCCGTGAGTTCAAGGACAGTCTAGACTACATAATGAGTTCAAAGCTAGTCTGGACTACATAGCCAGACCCTGTCTCAAGCTCCCTCCCCTCCCCCAAAGAGAGAAAAGAAGGAAAGAAAAGAAAAGAGCAACCAGAGAGGGATCTGGCGGCACATGCCTGTAATCTCAGCACTTGTGAGGCTGAAACCGGAGGATGGCCACAACTTCAAGGCCAGCCTGGGCTACATAGCAAGACCCTGACTCAAAAGAACAAAACAGCTGGGTGTGGTAGCACACGCCTGTAATCCCAGCACTCATGAGACTGAGGCAGGAGGATCATTCCGAGTTTGAGACCAGCCTGGGCTACAAAGTGAGCTCAAGGCCAGCCTGAAAATGCGTAATGAGACCCTGTCTCAAAAAGACAAAAAATAAAAAATAAAAAAAGAGCAGCTATGTCTGCAGACACTTAGACAAAGAAAAATAGCCATGCCACTGAACAGGAAATACAAATGGAAGACTGTTAACTTCATCCGAAACAGAAGAAATGGACATTAAAACTATACGAACATTAACACTGTTTCACCCAGACTGGCAAAAGTTATAGTTTGATGATATCCTCTGTTGTCCACAGTGTGGAAGGAAAGGTATATGATTCTCTTCCTTCTTTTTTTTGAGCCAGTGGTTTCACTATGTAGTTCAGGCTGCCCTTGAACTTTGAATTTGTAATCTATGTCTCAGCCTCCTAAGTGCTGCGATTACAGACATGTGCTACCATGCCTGGCTAGGTATGTAAGTTATCTTAAAGACAACTGGGAATTATCAAAATGCCACACTTGTAAATTTATCGAAATGTATACATGTAAAATAGAGTGTGTATGTGATTAGTTATCGTAGCATCACTTGTGATAACAAAAGACTGGAAACAACTACATGTCCACCAGTAGGGGCCGAGTCCATACAATAGGATGCATCTGTACAATGGGCTACTATGGGGCCATAAAAAGGGATCAGGAGTTTACGCAGTTTGGGATGATGAAAAAGTTCTGGAGGTAGATGTTGGTGAGGGTGACACAACAGTGCGGACGTGCCTAGTGCAATGAACTGTACACTTAAAAATAGTGAATTTGAAAAAGAAAATAATGAATTTGAAGCCAGGTGTGGTGGTACATACCTGAACCCTAGTGCTGTGGGAAGCTGAGGCAGATAGATTACGAGTGTTCAAATCCAGCCTGAACAACTTAGTAACTTCGTAAGACTCTGTCTTACAATACATGTAAAGGCTGGGGATGGGCTCCACTCCCAATATAATTAAAATTAAATAAAATAAATTAAATAAAGGGCTGGGGGTGTAGGTCAATGCAAAGGCCCTATGTATCCCCAGTAATATCCCTTCCAAAAAACTTTTTTTTTTTGGTATTGAAAACTGAACCTGGGCTGGAGATATGGCTCAGCAGCACAAGCACCTGCCTGGCAAGCACAAGGTCCTGAGTTCCATTCCTGATACCAAAAAAAAAAAAAAAACCCAAGGCCTTTGCACTCACCTACATCCCCAGCTCTTTATATGTATTTCTTTTAAAGTTTGAGACAGTCTTGTTAATCTACAATGCCAGGCTGGGCTTGAAGGTATCCTCCTGCCACGGCCTTCCAGAATGATAGGATTACATGTACCACCATGTCTAGCTTGTTATATATTTTACAATAATTAAAAGATAAAAGAATAAGAAAGATCTATATATTGACAGAATCTGTTTCCAGGTACACTGTAAAGTGCAGAATAGTGTGTGTACTATTTACACATAAATATCTGAGTTTAAACATAGAAATGCATTCCATTTCTATTGGATGAATAGAATCCAAGATCCTGTTGGACATTCTACTGGAATAGAATATTGGATCCCCATGACATGGAGATGGAACCCAGGCCTCATACACGCAAGGCAGCTGCTCTACCACTGAGCTAACGCACAGCCCTTTGATTTTGGGACACAATCTCACTAAGTTGCCTACGCTGAGGTGATTGATACTTAATCCTCCTGCCTCAGTCTCCCAAGTAGCTGAAGTTATAGCTTCCTGTGTTTTTATAGCCACAAAATGACTGGACGATACACAGGCAGTGTTTACAACAGTTAGTGGTGATCACCTGCTAGAGGGGCAGCAACGAAGGTAGGGAAGGAGGACGTCTTGTCATGGGTCTTTTTATACTTTGGGAATTTTTTTTTTCCTTTTTTGTGGTACTGGGGAGTGAATTCAGGGGCTCTGCACTGAGCCACATCTCCAGCCCTTCTTATTTCAAGACAGATTTCACTAAGTTGCCCAGGTGGGACTTGAACTTGCGATCTTCCTGCCTTGGCCTCCAAGTGCTGGGATTGTAAGTATGCAAGTTTTAGAAGCAGCGGACTCTGACTCTTCCTGTCCCAGAGGGGCCCCAGCTCTCCCGCAAGAAGTGCTGCTCACCTGCCAGGAGCAGCGTGTGCGTGTTCTTGTTGTCTGGCACTTTGTCAGATCTCTCACATGCGTGCAT
This sequence comes from Dinomys branickii, assembly GCA_004027595.1. NCBI lineage: Eukaryota > Metazoa > Chordata > Mammalia > Rodentia > Dinomyidae > Dinomys > Dinomys branickii. The sequence goes on along the minus strand of PVLD010008168.1, from coordinate 77,416 downwards.
TCCCAAGAACTTCACGATGTTGCCCACGGCCTCTGTCAGACAGAAGAGCAGAGTTCAGCCATGCAGCTTGTTTCTGTGGCCTGTGAGGGCGGGCACATGCTCTGCCTGAGTCTATTCCTAGCCCTGCTCCGGCGGGAAGGGGAGGAGCGCTGTCAGCAGCCCGAAGGCCGGCAAGGCCGGCGGTGGAGACAGCCGGGCCCCTACCTCCCAGGGTTTTGATGGTGGATAGTGTGAATGTCTCTTCCTTCTCGAACTCGTCCCCCACCTCATCCCAGGCAGCTTCGAAGTTTACTTTCATGACCTTCTGAATGTGATCCGCCACACTGACCTCCAGGTCCTCCAGCTGGAAAAGGGGTGGAGTCAGACAGAGTTTCCCGGGGATGGAGCCCTCTGTGCACATCTAATACTGGGCGCAGCCCTCAATTTTCCACCTGTCCCAGGTGTGCACGCCTGGTACTGAGCTGTGGTGTGCTCCAGGGACACAGCAGCACGCCAGGCGGCCATCCTTGCAATGCCCAGGGCCAAACGGTACCCCTTCAATGCCAAACTCCCTGACACCCTAGAGTCAGTCTACTAGGGTCCTGCTCATCCTAGTTTCTGACAGTAGGACATGCCATTCCTGAGCCACCAAGAGGGCAGACCTTGAGGATCTGCGCCCAGGGTTACACAGGGTGCTCAGGTCTGCCTCCTGTGCCTTTTACCCTGAGAAGACCACCCACGGCTCTAGAACAACAACCATTTCTCCTTGTTGAGTTTGGTTTTTTGAGACAGGGTCTCATGTAGTTCAGACTGGCACTGAACTCACTTAGCCCAGGCTGGCCTTGAACTCAGCAATTCTCCTTCTTCAGCATCTCCATCTGGGATGACAGGCAAGCACCACAGTGCCCCTAAGTGGCCATTTCTGTTTCAGCAGATCCTCCCTCTCCTCTCAGCTGTGATCTTTGGGCCTGACACACTGATACCCTAGCTCCATTTCCACTGGAACCTGATGCTACAAGCCACTGACTGAAGCTACTAAGGTCCCATCAGACAGGCCTTCAGGGAGCCCTGAGGGTGGATGTTTGGGGCTGACATAAGCAAGAGCCAGCGGGCACAGCTCTCAAGGACTGGGGTCGGAGGGCCACTTGGGCTTCGGAGGGGCCCCTTCAACTACGGCCCCAGGGTGACACAGGATGAAAGTCAGCTGTGCTGCACAGTGGCTGTCCCTTGGCTGAAGAGGAGCCCTGGTGGTCCCTGTATATCATGGTCTGCACTGCAATAGCATTGCCCCTACCTGTGCTCACACCCTGGAGGGCCCCAACACCAGCAGCCCTCTGTGCTCAGAGAATGGGCATGGGAAAGGCTCACTCAGGGCATACGATGACTCCCCAGAAAACAGATGGGTCTGATTTACCTAGAAAGCAGTGTGACAACAGGAACTGAAGTCCTGAAACTGTGCTCCCCGTCTCAATAGGAATGTATCCTGCTGTGCCAGGCATGGTGGCACACGCCTGTAATCCCAGCACTCAGGGGCTGAGGCAGAAGAGTTGCTTCGAGTTCAAGGCCAGCCTGGGCTACAAAGTGAGTTTGAGGCCAGCCTGAACTGCATAGTGAGACCCTTGTTTTTGATATTCCAAGTTGTTTTACAGATAAATATGTACTTTTACAAGTTCAAAAAACAAATGTTTTCATTTCTTTTTCCTTTAGAACTAGGCATTAAACTCAGAGCTTTCCCACTGAGCTACATTCCCAGCCCTTTCTGTTTATTTCAAGACAGGGTTTTGCTAGGTTGCTACATTTCCCAGGGTGGCCTGAACTTAAAATTCTCCTGCTTCAGCCTCCCAGTGTGGGGATTACTGCCGTGTACTAACTAGTTATAAAGCCAAAAATGGGCTGGGGATATAGCTCAGCGGCATAAGCGCTTGCCTGGCAAGCCTGAGGTCATGAGTTCCATTCCCAGTATCCCCCCCCAAAAAAAGCCAAAACAGTAAGAAAAGAACTCGGCCTGGCCGGCAGCTGTGGCAGGGGAGCGGCCTGTGGCCGACACCGCTTCTTACCACGTACTCATCCTCATAGCCCTCTTCGTCCATCTCCCCAGTGGTGGGGTCACAGTCCTTGACGGTGAACTTCATCATGCAGCTGAACGTGCAGGCCACTGCAGGAAGAGAGGCCAAGCCATCAGGGTGTCCCTGGCCTGCCCTCTAGGCCTCTGCAGGTAGGCAGTAGCTGCAACATGCCACCTGACCCCAGTAGGCTGGCCAGAGGCCACCACTTGCAGGGCAAGGAAGAAAGAAAGAAAACAGGGATGCCAAACAGCAACGACCACATCACAGCCAGGGCCACCACCAGGCAGGAAGCCAGAAGTCTCACAGGGACACGGGGAACGGGACTGAGTGTGTGCTGTGCCCATCTCAGAGACAGCATGGTAGAATGAGAGGGTGCTGCCTTCACACTGGGCGGGCCTGGTTCTGAACACAGGGGCCCCAGCTTCCTCTCTAGAAGCAGGGAGAGCAGAATTTCCTCTGAGGATGGAGTGAGACCACACAGGACACAAGCACTCAGTCCCAGCTTCTTCCCACGGCTCCCAGGAAGCCAGGTGGCATCTGAGGGGCTCACCAGACATAGGGTCTTCCTTGGGCAGCGCGACCAGTGTATAGCAGGTGCCAGGCTGGTTGTAGGGCAGGCTTCGGGCAGGCACGTAGCAGAGCACCTCGTAGGCCTCAGTGGGCTCCAGGTACACAGTGACATTCTCCAGCATCCGGTCATTGAGGGTGTTTGTACAGTCAAACTGGATGGGGGACGGGAGTTAAGGCCCTCCCTCCCACCCAGGGGCCTCTCCCTCCCACCCAGGGGCCTCTCCCTCCCACCCAGGGGCCTCTCCCTCCCACCCAGGGGCCTCTCCCCACCCAGGTGCTGTCCTCAGCTCCCTGTGTTCCTCCCTGTGTTCCCACAGAGGTCCTGTGTAAGGAGGTTGGGGGAAGCTCCTGCTGGTGACAAACTCTGCTGCCAACTTCAGCAGTGCCAGGAGTGCAGGGGTGCCAGGACTCTGCCAGACCCAGTCCTGGGACCCCAGTGGCCCTCCCACCCAGCTCACCTGGAATACCATGTGCTCAGTGAAGACGTGCTTGGTGCAGTGGACAACATACTCTGTCTCTGACTCGGTGAGGGCCACGGGTTCGGGCGAGGACTTGAAGAGGGGCCCCAGCCCTTGGAAGTCTGGCACTGCTGCCAACTGCTCTGAAATCCACACACCACATGTGCTTAGCTTCACCACTGCCAGGCCAATTTGAGGATGCCTGTCTTTTTCTTTTGCATTACTGAGGATTGAACCTAGAACCTTTGCACTGAGCTACATTACCAGCTCTTCCTGTTGTTGTGTTTGTTTTGTACTGGGAATCAAACTCAGGACCTTGAGCTTGCTAGGCAGGCACCGTGCCACTGAGCTAAATCCCCGGCCCTTGTTTGTTTTTTTGAGTAAGGGTCTCACTGTGTAGTTCAGGCTAGCCTTGAGTTCACTATGTAACCCAGGCCGTCCTTGAACTCGAGATGATCCTGCTGCCTCAGCTTCCCAACTGCTAGGACTACAGGCGTGTACCACCATGCCCAGCTGTCCCATCCCTTTAAAACAGCATCTCACTAGTTGCACAAGCTGGACTTGAACTCACACTCCTCTTGCCTTGCCTTCCAGAGTGCTGGGAGTCCAGGTGGACATGGCCACACCTATATACAATGGTTTCTATGCAGGTACCACAGCCAATTCTCAACGTCTCCTGCCTAACACGAGACACATGCAGTGCACACACCACTGGCTACTCGTTCTTTCCTGAACAGGTCTGCATCTCGTGCACATGCTCAAATTGTACCCCCCAGGGATGTCTCCTCCCTCCTGTCCTTGGAAGACTCAGATGCAAAACCAGCAGGAAAACCCTACTGTCCTGGGCCTAACCCCCTGCAGGAGCTTCCTTCACCTTTGGAGATATAGCAAGGATTCCTGAAAAGAGGTGGGAAGCAGGAAAAGACTAGGAAGGTGAGGTACATACTGCTGTAGCTACACTGTCATCAAAGAACAAGATGACCCTTTACACTGGCCAATAAAGACAAACAGCTACCAGGCATGGTCCCTGGTAGCACCCCTATAATCCCAGCACTCGGGAGGCTGAGGCAGGAGGATCACTGTGAGTTTAAGGTCTGCCTGGATGACATATCAAGGCCTTGACTCAAAACCCACATGAAAGAAAGGAAGAAAGAAAGATAAGCGAGCAAGCAAACTACCTAGCTACCTGATGAAGCATGACTCCAGAGTGAGCATGATGCCAAAGAGCCCACTTGGAATGGCCTAGGGTGTTGAGTTAAGCCAATACTGGCACACCATAGCCAAAGGTCAGACCCAGGCCTTGGGTACCATCGCAGTCCTGGCCCTCCCTATAGGCTGCTGCAGCCTCTGCCTATGACGCTGTCCACTATGCTCTCCCCGGTCTATGGCCATGGGCCACCTGTGTGAAGCTGAGGCCTGAGGTACTGTGTAGGAGCAGCAGCTTGACCCAGAGTGCCCAGTCACCTCAGGATGCTGTCTGGGTGTAGAAGGTAACATGTTAACAGGAGACAGTGCTCTGGAATGGGATGGAGAAGGGGGGTTCGTGGGTGATTGGTACCACCAAGAGGAAGGTGGGGACTGGGCCACCGCTATGGCAGATATGGAACATGACCAGATGGTGGGGAGAGCTGTGCAGTCCACAGAGGATCAGAGCAGGCAGAAGTGAGGCGCTCGGGAGAGCAGAAAGTGCTTTTGGAAGGAGGCACAAGCGAGCCCTGGACGGAGGAATGAGGTGCAGCAATAGCCCGGCCCCCGACACAGCCTCTCTGCTGCATGATGGGAGCCGTGCTGCTGGGCACTGGGCACTGGGCGCTGGGCGCTGGGGCTCAGTGTAGGGTCCCTCCGCACACCTCAGAGGGGTGGACAGACATGTGACTCAAACACAGGGAATCTAAAATGTGCCAGTGTCTCTGAGACCACCGGGGCTCAGCCCGATGTCCCGGCTGGGCTGGGCTCAGGGAGCAGCTCCGAGCCACTTTCATCTGGACCTGAATCCCAACCTGTTCCATATTCTGCCTATGCAAACTGCCTTCTCTGCTGGAGTTTCTAATTCCTTAGGTCATTTGGACCTAACAACCTTCCTGTAGGCCAGAAGTGCTGACAAACCAGAGAGACCCCGTCCAGTTCTTACTCTTGTGCTGGTCTCTACAGTTGTTTCTTTTCAATGGTGTCTTACTATATAGCTCAAAGCTTATAAACAACTCCCCCCCAAAAAAGGCTCATCCTGGCATCAACCTTGTGGCAATCCTCCTGCCTCGGCCTCCTGAGTTTCTGGGAGACAGGTGTCTGCCACCATGGCTAGCTTACAGTGCTCACTGTTAGTCCCCACCCGCCCCGTGAGATGAGTACGTAAGCCTTGTAGGGCAGATGACCGCATACTGTCTGCGCTGGCTGGTCGGGGGCACATGCTTACCTTGGAAGATCTCCTGCCGGGTGGCTGCCACTTTCTCAGGCTGTTTGGCAGCTGCGATGGTAGTGCTTTCTGCAGGAGCAGACACATACAGTGACCAACAGCTCCAGGCACAGGCAGCAGGGGCACTTGCCCAGCACTGTTACACATTATAAATTCCACCTCCCCAGAGTGATAATTCTGCCCACCCCTGGTGAAGTTCCAGGCTTGGCAGCCAATGCCACTGTCCAGGGACCCTGGCCTCACCTGGTCTCTGCTCGGCCATGGGAGTGGTAGCCAGGGGCACAGACTTGAGGTCAAAGGGCTTCTCCGACGGCTCAAGAGTGTACTGCTGCAGAGCCCTCTCCAGCCCAGGGATGGACACGGTCAGACCTAGGGGCCAGCGGAGAGAGGTCACCACACGACAGTACAACAGAAAGCACAACGACAAGAAGAGCCACTGTGGAAGGGGAGTAGTCTGAGTGGAAGCAAATCCATTAACCCTCTCAGCCCCTGCCTGGTGAGTACACACTGACACAGAGTAACTTATCAAAGGTAAAATGGTGTGAAGACACAAGTTTTTACGAATGACAAGTGTTCCAACTTGCTGGGCTGCCTCCATTCTCATGGCCCTGCATCCCCCAAGGCCATGGCAAAGCCATGGGATCGCCAGGCAAATTCAGTCATGTCTGTCTCAGATCCCTGTGCCCGTGGAGCAGAAGGGCTCTGGACTCACCATTTAGGATATAGCTAGCATTGAGCGCCTTCTGCTTCTGCTCCAGGACACTCAGGTAGAAGGTGGCACGGTCCCTTACTTCGTTGTCATCGTCCATCACACACCTGCAGCCAGGACACAAGGTGCTCCTGACAGGGCCAGGCAGGGACAGCAGGAAGGGTCCTGCACCAGGGCGTCACCAGGGGTGACGGGACGGGAGCAGGTCTCCCGAAACTGAGCTCAGTCCCCAGAAGTGGGAGACACAGCAACTCTTGAACCTGGGCATCAAAACACACAGGAGCCCAGGGTATGGCTCAGTGGACACGCAAGGCCTGGGTTTCATCCCCAGTGCAGGCAGCACCTCCATCCAACAGCCTGTGTCAGGAAGCACTTCCCCATGAGACAGGAAAACCTATTTCCAACACAAAAACTTGGACATAACACTCATAGCAACGCTGCTCATCACAGCCCCAAAATAGAAATAACCCAAATGTGATCTATCTGTAGAGTGAAAGATTTGGTAACAGAAAGGAATAGCTGGCCATGGTGTCATGTGCCTCTATTTCCAGCTACCTCAGAGGCTGAGACAGTAGGATTATTTGAGGCCAGCCTGGACAACACTGTAAAACCTTGTCTCTTAAAATAAATAAACAAAAAAAGCCAGATGTGATGGTGCACATCTCTAACCCCAGCTCAGGAGGCTGAAGCAGGAAGACTATAAATCTGAGGCCAGCCTGAGCAACACAGCAAGACCTTGTCTCAAAATAAGAAACAAAAAGGGCTGTGAAGTAGCTCAATGGCAGAGCACTTACTAGTATATACAGGGCCCTGGTTCAGCCCTCACTAGCACAGGGAAGAGAGGGAAAAAGAAAAACAAAGTACTGGTGCATGCTGCAATAGGAATACACTTTAAAAAAATACAGGTAAGCTGGGTGTGGTGCCACACACCTGTAACCCCACTGCTTAGGAGCTTGAGGCAGGTGGATTGCTTGGGCTATAGTGAACTCAAGGCCAGCTTCAAGTACACAGCAAGATCCTGTCTCAAAAATAATTTTTTTTAAATAAATAAAAATAAGGATAAAAGGCAGACTCCTTGCATAGGACAGGAGAGATTAGAGGAGGAGGAGTGGCCATAACATGGACAGAGTTTCTTTTTGGAGTGAAGAAAATGTTTTCAATTTATTTTAAGTTTTGGGGCTGCGGATATAGCTCAGCGTCACAGCGCTTACCTGACAAGTGTGAGCTCATGAGTTAGTACCAACAAAATAAATAAATAAAAGTTTTTGAGACAGGGTCTTGCCATGTAGCCCAGGCTGTTCTTGAATTTGTGTCAATCCTCCTGCCTCAGCCTCCGGACTGCTGGGATTCTAAGCTGCACCACCACGCTCGCCTAATAAAACTATTTTTAAAAATGGAATGCTTCAGTTACAAATAGTCACCTGTGGGCGATAGGACTTGCACACTGCTTTTCATGCTTTTCTATTTTTTTTCATATAATAACAGCTGTGTACATTTCTTCCCCTCTTGATTAAAAGACAAAGAAAAGCTGCCTGCCCGAGGGAACACTGTCCCCCCAGGGCCAGGCCCACACTCACCTCTTCAGCAGCACCAGGATGCTGGGCAGCATCTCTTCATTCTGGGCTCCAAACTTGGCCAGAGCACTCACAGCGCCTGCGCAGAAAGCAAAGGCAGTTCAGCAGCACCCAGGGCACCACACCAAGCCAGTCCTGGAGCCACAGGTGCGGGCACCACATCTGCTTCACAGGGCGGGAGCCAGTGCTGCCAGCAGCTCCCAAGTTCAGGCCCCAGGAGCTACAACTACATTGCTGTGACGAGCTGAGGAACCACCCACGTCAGGCTTCTCCATTTTCACTAGCAACCAAATGAGGAAACCACCACTGCTTAATGAGTATCAGCTGCTGAAAGGAAAAATTCTGCCCAATAGGGTGACATAAAAGGGAAAGAAAAAATTATAAACAAAATTAAGGTAAGAATAGGCTGGTTGCAGACAGTGTGGCAATGCACACCTGTAATCCTAGCACTCAGGAGGCTGAAGCAGGAGGATCATTGCAAGTTCAAGACCAGTCTGGGCTACAAGGTGAGTTTAAGACCAGCCTGAACTGCATAGTGAGACCCTGCTTCAAAACGACAAAAAAAGCCAGGCATGGTAGTGCACGCCTGTAATCCCAGCACTTGGGAGGCTGAGGCTATAGGACTCCTGCGAGTTCGAGGCCAGCCTGAACTACAGAGCAAGACCCTGTCTCAAAAAAACAAAAAAAAAGTCAACAATTTACAGAGGATACATCCCTACCACTTAAGCAGATGACATCTAAAGTCCTTTCCACAGTGATATAAAATCAGCTTATAAGGTGAGGACATGCAGTGTGCAGATCCCTCTGCTGGGCCACTCCCTTGAGAACAAGGAGCCCTGCCCGCCCGGCCCTGACGCACCTGCCCGGACCTCCTCGTGCTCCAGCACCACACGGTTGTAGATGAAACGGATGTACTTGGAGGGGTTGTTGGTCTTGGGCCCCTCCTGGCCCAGAAGGTGCAGGATGCGCGTGGCCAGCACCGTGAACTCACAGTCCTCAATGAACTCGCACAGGTGAGACAGCCCCGTCTCCTTGCTCTCCGAGTTCTCCTCAATGATGCTGATGATGCAGTCCACAATGGCACGCTTGTACTCAAAGCCGCCCTGCAGGGAGAATGAAACTGAGCCTGGAGCCGGAGCCTGGCCAGGCCTGGGTCCAGGAATGTCAGGCCACACTGAGGCCTCGAGACCTGGCTCGCTGGATCTCAGCCTCTGGCCTAGGTGCACATGGGGCCCTTCTGCTGCCAACAAGAAGAGTTTAATGGGAACATTTCAGAGCCTGCTTTTCTTCCTGACTGAGATGAGACACAGGCAGAATGGGCTGCATCAAAGGACCAGACACAGAATCATTACTAACCCAGCAATTCCACTGTGCACCCTGCCCAGCCGAAAGCAGAGCCAAACAGGTGTCAAACAGGTGTCAATTGTGACAACTTAAATGTGAAAGTGTCCTGAGTGACCACCCAGGGGTGCAAAGATCCTCAACTGCGGTATCCACCCACAAGGCCTTAAGAAGGGGCATTCCAACACAGGCTGTAACCTGGGGAAACCTCAAGAACGTTATACAACATGAAATAAAACAAGCAGGAAGAGACTAGGCCTAAAAAAAAAAAAAAAAAAGAAAGAGACCAGGCCTGTCCAATGCCACTCAGGCAGGGCACCAGGGACAGAGCTTCTGCTGAAAATGTCTATGTCACAGGATGTATAGTGGTGAGGTTTGTACACTATGCACTATTTTTTTTTTTTTTTTTTTGTCTTTTTGAGACAAAGTCTCAATATGCAGTTCAGGCTGGCCTTGAGCTCACTCTGTAGCCCAGGCTAGTTTTGAATTCTCAATGATCCACAGCCTCCCAAGTGCTGGGATTACAGGCGCATGCACCACCACACCCAGCTAACACAATGCACTTTAATGAGGTGGCAAGTGAGAGACCAGAGGCACTAGGCCTTTTTTTTTTTTTTTTCTTTTGATTTTTATATTTTGAGACAGGGTCTCACTATGCAGTTTAGGCTGGCCCTGAACTCACTATGTAGTCCAGGCTGGCCTTAAATTTATGGTGATCTTCCTGGCTCAGCCTCCCAAGTGCTGGGACATCTAATGTGTTCTGAACTGAGCAATACCACCTGCCTCACAGGTGTATGGTTTTAAACATTTTGAATTAGTAGCCAGTATTTAAAACTCAGGGACGCAGGTTCAGACATCTGGTGTATGTGCTTGGCTGAGGAGCCAACGGGGCAGAGCTCCCATCTGTGGGATTATGGCTGAAGGCCTCTAAGTCAGAATCCCGCCCAGGTGGAACAATAGGCCAGCGCCAGAGGAGTCTTGGTTGGCCTCGGATAGCCGGTCCCCCGCTTGTCCTCATCATGCGCCAGGACCGGGATCCCCCTTCCTCCCAAGAAACAGGGTGTGGCTGGAAAGGGGGCCGCCCTCTCACCCGTCATGGAACAGATGTTCTGGGGAACCTGGTGCTAAACTATTCATAGATGACCTGCTTCTGGGTCAGGGTTTCATACGTAGCAGAGTAGCTCCCTCATTGTGGTCTGTTGAAGTCAGCCCTCGACACAAGTGTTCGTGAAAACAAAAATTAACATACACCTCAGCCACCGAGGACAGTGTCTCCTCCAGCGCTATATCCTTGGGGACCAAATCTACTGTGAAAATTTGCCTCAGCTCCTGAGAAATGAATGGGTCTTGCGGAGACACTAACAAGTACAGTAACTAATCCACATGAGAACACACACAGCACTGGTGCCACATTATGAATGCCACTTTCACAGGAAACCACCCATAGAAACAGCCCTCCTGTTTCTATGCTTGACTCCCCGAGCAGAGAACATGTGTTTATTCATCTTGGGCACAAGCATTACCTCAAGCCAGTGAGTCAGAGAGTCATTACTGTGATTACGCTTACATCATCCATGCAGGAGCAATCAAAGGGCCACAGGTGCAGGAAAACAGCTGGTTAACGGGTTGGCCAGGCACACCCACAAAGAGGAGCTTTCACCCCACAAGGAGCCTGCAGCCAGCAGCCATGCTGCCCCCGCCCCTCTAGGATACCTGCCAGGTCCCCGACCGGCCCCACCTTACCTTCTCCCCGCCTTACCTCCTCCCGAAGCATGGTGAACAGGAAGTTCATAAGGACAGCATGTTTTCGAGGGTACTTCTGACACAGGGCACTGATGGCCTGGACAACCACCACCTGGGTCAGACAGACAGACATGAGAGGTGGCCCTGGGACACATTTCCTAAGTGCCAACAAAGTGCCCCCCACTGCATTGGCAGGACCTGGTTGTGGATGTGACACCCTGGCAGGGAGACAGGACTACACAAGCACAATGGGGACCCTGAGATTCCCCAGCCACCAGGCAAGTGGCTCGCATGGAAGCTTCCAGCCCTGCCATCACCAGCAACCTCAACTGTGTTTCTAGGTTCTCTCTGTAGCATCACCCATGCCTGAAATCAACTGGCTCATCTGTTTATTTCTCTTTCCTTAATTTTTTTAGACAGGATCTCACTTTGTAGTCCAGGATGGCCTTGAACTCACTATTTAGACCAAGTTGGTCTGCCTCACTCCCCTGGGTGCTAGGATTACAGGCATGTACCACCAGGCCCAGCTCAAGTTCACTCGTTTGTTTACTTGATGGACTATCCATTGGACAGAAAAGCTCTTTTCAGTAGGTCGGTGGGGACAGTCTTGCTGTGTTGTTCAGGCTGGCCTCCAGCTCACTACATAGCCCAGGCTGACTTCCTGCCTAGGGATTCTCCTGCCTCAGCCTCCTAGTGCTGGGATTACAAGCCCAGAAAAAGGAAGCTCTATGAGAGCAGATTCTTACCCTGTCCATTGCTGTGTTCCCTTCTCCTAAGAAAGTGGACAGCAAGTGCTTAATAAACACCTGACGTGGAGGAGGAGAGGAAGCAAGGCTGTGCCCATCCCCACGGCTGAGGGTCTGCAGGGCAGCACCTCTGGCCCAAGGTCCCCGGGCAGCACGGGGCACAGAGCCTCTCGCTCGGCCCATCGCGGTACCTTGAACTCATCAGAGATCTCCGACATGAAGGACGAGATCTGCTTCATGAGGCGGTCAATGCTGCTCTCACTGCCCGTCTTGAGCAGCGTCGTGATGGCCAGTGTGGCAATGCTGCGATTCGAGTCTGTGACCAGGTTCTCCAGGTCGAGGTTACAGGCGGTCACAGCGGATGGGTGCTTCATAGCTACCTGGTTGGGGGAGGACAGGGACGAAGAGGGCAGGACCCATCTGTCACTCCCCATGCGGGGCCTGGTCTGGTCTCGTGTCCCAAGGCTCACGGGAACCAGGTCTGCTGAGCCCACACTCGTACCTTATTGAGGGTGCGGACAGCGGCGTAGCGGAGGGCGGCCTTGGGGGAGCTGCAGAAGAGCTGGAGCACTGTGGGGGCACAGGGGACAGATGCAGGAGGCTACACGGTGGAGTCGAGGGGCAGCACAGCCTCTGCGGGCCACAGCCAACCTCGGCTCAGCTTGCCTTCTCCGCCCGGTGCTCCCCTCACCCACCTGCCCAAGTTGCTAGCACAGCCCAGGGGTCGACGGCACAGGCGCCAGCTGTGCCTGCCGAGCCCCATGCCAGGCACCAGGGGCAGTGGCTGCCAGCCCTGTGTCACTGGCTCTTCACATAGAGGGGACAGCAGTGACTACAACCTTTCTTTCCAGAGTTTCCAGAGAAAGAAACCAAAGTATGAGGGGCAAAGCAGTTTCAGTGCCCTAAGGTTGGCAGCCAGCTGGTGGCCATGTGGGATTACAACACAGGACTGGCCGCTGGGAAATGAAACTCCACTCCTCTCCCATGGTATCCACAGGAAGCAGCACGGCTTCCCCATGGTGCTGGGGACGGAAGAACAAAGTCCTCTCTTAAGCCACCAGTTTAGCTGGGCACAGTGGCATTCACCTGTAATCCTAGTTACCTGGGAGGCTGATAGGACTGCAAGTTTGAACCTAGACTTGAACCACTTAGGAAAACTCTGTCTCAGAATTTAAAACACGAATAAAAAAGGCTAGAGATGTAACTCTGTGATTTAGCAACACTTGGTTAGTTTCCCAATGCTGCAAAAGAAATAGATAAAGCTGGGTATGGTAGCTTACGCCTGCAATCTCAGCTCTAGAAAGCTGAGGCAGAAGGATCAAAAGTTCCAGCCCAGCCTGGGTCACTTAGCAAGACCTTATCTCAAACAAAAAAGGGCTGGTGGCTCAATGCAAAGGCCCTGAGTTCAACATCTAGCATGGCTAAATAAATACACAAAGGATAGTTTATTCTGCATCTCCAGCAGAGCCACACCAGGGGCAAACCCTCTCCTCGCCCCCCAGGAAGCTCAGAGCCAAACCCCACACTCTGCCACTGCGGCGACGCAGACTATTGTTTCCTGGAATACCCACATTCCTTTATTCATCACTGGGCTTCAATTACCCTATTTTTTAACTTGTCGTTTTCACTTAAAATAAAACCACCCTTATTTTGCAAGCTCTACTTTATGGTTTCTGTTACCCTAGAAACTGGGGGTGGGTGGGTACAGTAAGAACAGATGACCACACAGATCAATGAACATACTCGTCCAGTCCTTCTGTTTAGTCACAAGGGGACAGGGAGACTTCTCCCTCCAAACATGAGCCCCATCTCATTGCATGACCAGGTTTATACCATTACTACAGGGATTATTAGAAAAACTGCCGGGCATGGTGGCACACACCTGTAATCCCAGCACTCAGGAGGCTGAGGCAGGAGGATCGTTGTGAGTTCGAGGCCAGCCTGGGCTACAAAGTGAGTTCAAGGCCAGCCTGAACTGCATAGTGAGACCCTGTCTCAAAAAGGAAAAAAAAAAAGAAAAACATGGGGGTCTAGCTGGGCATGCTGGCACACACCTGTAATCCCAGCACTGGGGAGGCTGAGGTAGGAGGATCACCTTACGTTCAAGGCCAGCCAGGGCCACAATGAGACCCTGTCTCAAAACATCAAAAAAAAACCCCAAAGAAACAAAAAACAAGAAGGGGGAGAGGTTCAATTATTCTTTTCTATTTTGGGGATTTTGTTTTGTTTTGTTTGAGGCAGGGTCTCACTGTGCATCCAGGCCGATCCTGAACTCACTATGGGAAAGACTGGCATGGTGGAGCACACATGTAATTCTAGCACGCAGGACTTGCAAGTTAGAGACCAGCCTGGGCTACAAAGTGAGCTCATGGCCAGCGTGAACTACATAGCAAGACCCTGTCTCAAAATGACAAAAAACAGAAAAAAAAAAAAAAAAAAAAAAAAAACCCGAAACAATGAACTCACTATGGAGTCCAGGCTGGGATTGCACTCATGGCAATCTTCCTGCCTCAGCCTCCCGAGTGCTGGGATTTCAGGCATTTGCCACCATGCCCAGCTGTTTTAATGACATAGTCTCACTATATGCCCAGGCTGGCCTCAAACTCATGAAAATCCTTCTGCCTCAGCCTCCAGAGTACGGGGATGAGAGGTGTGCTCTACCACACTTGTCTCCAGTCAGCCCTACGGCCTGAAAATCTAACTCTCCAGTCACAGCATCTCTGCTCTCCCCTTTTCTGCCCTCAGAATCCAGGCCCAGACCCTAAAGGCGCTCTCTTTCTCTGCCCTGTCTGCACACCCAGCAATCCCACCCACCCGAGCCCCCACATTTCCCACACCCGTCCCTTCCCTAACGCAGGGGCTGTGATTAGACGCGCCTCGCCTATGAGGGCCAGCATAGCCACAAACATTCGAGTCCACCACATCTGCCACAGGGCCAGGCACAGAGCTACACCATCTGCACAGACCTCAATGGCCCCAGGCAACAGGAATGATTGTCATATGTGCCGCAGAGGGAGGTGAGGCCTGGAGCCTAGAGAAAATGGGGGACCACCCGGGTCACTCACCTGAAGGGCAGGGCCAGGACTCACACCATTGTGCGGCTCCAGGATTGGTTGAGAACCACCCTGCTCCGTCACCCTCTTCACCTGGGGCAACTTTGGTCCTGGCTCTCCCACAAGCCTCCCTCCAGGTGCTGGGGATTGAACCCAGAGCCTTGACACTGATCTACACCCACCAGTTCCTTTCATGTTTTTAAATTTTGAGACAGGCCTTACAGACTTGCTAAATTGCCTAGGTTGGGCTTTTTTTTTTTTTTTTTTTGCGGTACTGGGGATCGAACTCAGGACCCTGCGCTTGCTAGGCAAGCGCTTATTCCACTGAGCTATGTCCCCAGCCCAATGTCTTTT
>PVLD010008168.1:37156-62310 GCA_004027595.1 Dinomys branickii | reverse complement strand
AGTTGACGATGGCTGAGGCGGCTTCGTACACTACCATCTCGTGCTTGTTCCGCAGGCAGCTCTCAATGAAGTCAAACAGTGGGCTGTCGCGGCTGTAAAAGACCCGGGGGTAGCAAGAAGCTGGGGACAACTCAGCAGGACAGGAGGACGGAGGCAGGCTCTGGCAGGAGGAGGCGGAGTGCTCACCTGCCATCCTCCTCTTCCAGCTGCTTGCTGGCCACCCGGATCATCATGCAATAGGCGAAGGGTGACTTCAGCCCATGCCGCGTGAACTTGCTGATCATCTTATTGACAGCCAGGCGGTCGTTCTTCCGCACATGGTACAGGAGCCCCAGTGCATGGTACTAGAGGACAGTGACAGCAGGGGACACTGGCTATGTGGCCCTAGGCAGGTTCACTATAGGTCTGTCCAGCTTCAGTCTTCTGAGATGGGGTTTTCACTGTGTAGTTCAGGCTGGCCTCAAACTCAGTGATCCTCCTGCCTCAGCCTCCCAAGTGCTTGGATTACACCCATGAACCACCATACCACACCTAGCTCTTTTTTTTTTTTTTTTTGATGGTACAGAGGACTGAACATAAGGCCTTTCCACCGAGCTACACCCACATCCACTTTTTTTTTTTTGGTACCGGGAACTGAAGTCATGACCTCACACTTGCCAGGTAAGCGTTGTGCCACTGAGCTAAATCCAGCCTCCCCCACCCATTTTTTAACTGCTTTTTCTTCTTTTTTTAAAATAGTATCTCACTAAGTCACTAGGTATCCGTAGCTGGGCTGGAATTTGTGTTCTTCCTGCCTCAGCCTTCTAGAGTGCTGCTGTTATGGGCATATACCACCACCCTTGCTCCACCTGAGTAGTTTCAATATCATCTGCCCTTGTACCTTACCTGAACCATGATGTTATCGCTGGACGCTGCCTCTTGGGCCTCATTCACCCAGCGCTTGACCATGTCAAAGCTGCACTTCAGCAGGTGCTGCAGGTACATGGCAGGTGAGGGGCAGCCAGGACAGCCACCTGCTGCCCACTCCAGGCAGGGTGCCCAGGCTTCTCCCAGATGCAGCCCACGGCCTCCCCTGCATCCTGGTCCCAAGAATGGACCCAGCTCCCACCTTTCACCAGATCCCAACTCCAACACCCTGTTACCCCATGGGTGGCTCAAGGCCATGCACTGGAGCTGGGCAACACAGGCCACTCAGACTCAAGGTACAGAACCACCCCAACACACACACACTGGAAAGGGACTGATATTTTCTCCTGTTTTCCTCCTATCCCACAGGGTACAGCCGTAGCTACCCACCAGGGAAGACACCAGGGCAGAGCTGGAGACGCTGGGCACCTTGTCCACAATGGCTTGCTTCATGTAGCGCTCGATGGCCTGCAGCATGGTACTCTGTGTGGACAAGAGTAGGGAGGTGGGGACCCTCAGGAGTACAGCTATGGGGTGCTATAGAGGAGGAAGGCAGCAACTATTCAGGGGCGCTCTTGCACACGCCACCTTGGAGAGCAGGGTACAGCTGGAAGCGTGCTCAGGATGCAGGAGGGCATGGACTCACGTCAGTGATCTGGCACAGGGCACGGACAGCCGGGCCCCTGTAGTTGTCCTCTTTCCCAGTCATGTCTTTTGTCAGGCTGCAGGGAATAGGAAACGTTGCTGACATGGGGGGCATGGGGACCAGCCCAGTCCTTTCCAGTTCCCCTGCTGCCATGCCTGCCTGAGTCATTGCACAAATTCCCTAGCTCATGCTGGGTCCCCGTTCCTCCCACCAAACCAAAGGACAGTGGGGCATGGTGGTACACGCCTACAATACCAGCACTCAGGAAGCTGAGGCAGGAGGCTCCCAATGAATTTGAGGCCAGCCTGAACTACATAGGGAGAACAAAAAAAGGGTGGGGGCATTGCTGGAGGTGTTTTTATGACTTAGAGCCGACCAGGTTGCTCCCCTGCTTTCACTAAGAGGCTTCTGGTTTCTCAGGCACAGAACAGACAGCACCCAGAAGGCCTTGGGGCCTGGACAATCCCGTTATTCTGGGGCTGTCGAGGCCATAGCTGTCATAATTGTTGCTGTCTCCCAAGGACAAGGCAAAGACAAAAGCTCCACATGGACTGATGCATGTACGGTATTTTCCACATTAACCTATCAGTGAACGTGTGGGCCCCTATCTTACATGCACACCTGCCGCAACAGAAGATGGGAACGGAGTCCCAGCTCAAAAAGGCAGGGGTTATACACTAGGAACACTGCCTCTGGAATCACACCGCCTCATGGAGAAAGCAGGACCTGGGCAGTAGCCCTGTTCATACAGCTCTTGCGCTCTGTGTCTGTGGTTTTTGTTTTGTTTTATTTTGTTTTGTAGGGCCCGGGGATTTAGCTCAGCAGCATAAGAGCCTGCCTGGTAAGTCCAGGGTCCTGAGTTCAATTCCTGGTATCAAAATAAAATAATAATAATAATAATAGTAATAATAATCTATTTTGTTTTGTTTTTAGTATTGATGCCACTGAGCTGTAGCCCTAGCCCTCTATGTCAGTTTTTATCGTATGATCCTGTAGTATTCATTAAAGTCTTTGTCAAAGTTCCAATCTACTGCAATCCTAGCCCTTGGGAGGCTGAAGCAAGAGGATCACCATGAGTTTGAGGCCAGTCTGGGGTACATAAAACTAAGGCCAGCCTAAACCACATGATGAGACCCTGCCTCAAAAAAAAAAAACAAAAAACTAAACAAAACAGGGGCAGGGGATTTAGCTCAGTGGCACAGCAGCTGCATGGCAAGCATGAGGTCCTAAGTTCCATCCCCAGTAACCCCCAAAAAACTAAACAAAACAAAAAAGTTTGAGGTTGGCTAGGCAACTAAAAATCACAGAAAGAAAAGTCTGTCCCCACATCAAGGCCAGGGAAGTCAAAGGGGAATGGCCCACTCTGGAGGCTGCCATGGGTGCCTTTGGAAACCGCAGGATAAGGAACAACGGAGGAAGAGACACGCCAGCCAAAAGCCTCTTCGTCGGTACACATCACCAAAAGGGTTTGTCAACAGACCCTCCACCCCATGGAGGAGTCTCCTATAGCCCCAAGAGTCACCTGCTGGTAACAATGATGACATCCTCTGCAATGCAAGACATTTCCTTGATGGTCAAGTAGCACATCCGCCGCAGCGTGGGCTGGGGAAGAGAGGGGAAAAACCCTATCAATCTGCTCATCGAGGATACCACAGCCAGGAAAAGGAATCACCAGTCTAAGGGAAGGCAGCCCACATCTCTCCTGGAAGGCTGGGGTTAGGACACTTACATCATTGGACTGAAAAAGCTTGGTCATGGCAAAGAAGGCTTCTGTTGCTTCGGTGGTCCCCAGGTGCTCCCCCTGTGGTGATCAAGAAAGGAACTCAGCCTGGGACACAGAGGCCAGGTGCTTCTTCCTGTGGGATCTGCTCAGGCCAGACCCTCAGATCCTGCAGGGCTCCATCCAAGGCAGTGAGTCAGAACAGGACACATGGCGGGCCCAGAGCTATGACCTCAGAGAAGCTGTCAAACATTCCACAGGTGCACCCTTCCAATGCCCCCAGCACCAACTTCCTCTCACCCACTTACCTGGTTTATGAGGTAAAGAATCTTGGTGAGGATGTGGGCACATTTCCGAGGGTTGATGGGAGTTTCATTAAAGACACGGGCCTAAGAAGAAGCCATCAAAGGTATTAGCTCTGAGCCCAGTTCATTTCCCTTCCACTGACTCCCCTCAGGTACTTCAAGGTCTGAGAAGTCACAGAGGAAACACATACACTTGCCTACACAAGCTTATCTCACAGAAAGAGTTTGTTTTTAATTAATCTATTAATAGTTCCTAAAATTCCTCTCTGACTCAGGGATGTGCTGACCTACTGACTAGCAAATGCTTAGGAAACATTTTTAAGTGGAAAGAAAAATGATGCACAAGAACAGAAATCTACCCAGCACATGGGAGGCTGAGGCAGGAGGATCACTTTGAGTTCAAGGCCAGCCTGGGCTACAAAGTGAATTCAAGGATAGCCTGAACTGCATAGGGAGACACTGTCTCAAGGACAAAAAAAAAAAAAAACAGAAATCTAAGCATCACAAACTTTCTGCAGGAACCACGTTTTCCTGTGTTTTCCAATACAGGCTTTCTTCTGTTGCTCTGGAAACCAGCACTCTGAAGGAGTCAGTATTCTGGCTGTAATGTTGGTAAGCATTCATGACAGGGACAGGGGCACAGGTAACACTGACCTCCTGGAGTACGGCACTTTTCTCCAGGTGCTGGAATGGGTTGGAGCCTCCACCTGCAGTCGAGGAGAACAAAGGAAAATGGGGCTCAGGTAGTGACCCTGAATTTCCAAATTCCCAGACACTGGGAAGAGAAAGCTGTCCCTATCCTCTACCCAGGATCCCTCTGGAATGGCACCCAAGGCTCTACCTTCCGACTATGGGTCCTACCACGCTCTTGCCAGGGGGCTCCACTCGGTCCCAACCACTCACACTCCCCCACGACCCTGACACAGTCCCCCGTGCCTCTAAGTGCCACATCCTGCAGTCATTCATGCAACCTGCACTTAATTGAGTCCCTACGAACAACTACTCGTGCCCAAATTTCCCTCACTGCAGCCGCCCATTTGTAGCCAGTTTCGTGTGCGATTACCTCCTCGATGTCTGTCTCCTGCACTCCGTGACCACTCTAACACTGCATCCCTCCCGTCCTACCGCAGGATCAGGACGCCTACAGAGCCTGGCATCCAGCAGGCCCTCAATCTGTTTTCCGATCGAATGAATGAAGAGCCCACGCTTGTGTCCTACAGCATAGATTACGTCCCAGTATGGCCAGCACCAACCCAGGCCGGGCAATACACAAGGTCGGACAGAAAAGGCAAAAGATGCATGCAGCCCGGCCCCGACCTCTGACAAACGGAGAGACTGAGGCCCACACAGGACCATGACCCACACAGGACCATGACCCGCACAAGGTCACGCAGCAAATCCTGGCTGAAGCTCATGAGTGGGAAGCGGCGGGGATTACTGAGGCTTCCCGAGGCCTGCTAGGCCAGCTGAGACCCGAGCCTCTCTCCGTCACTGGGCCTCGGAGACCGCACCAGGACAAAGGCCGCGAAGGAGGGCTCCCGGGCAAGGCTGAAGAACCTGCGTATCGGGCCGGACTCCCTCAGGCCTCCCAGACCCCTTACCCGACTCCTCGTCCTTCTTGTCGAATTTCTTCAACATCTTGACGCCGGTG
Source organism: Dinomys branickii (assembly GCA_004027595.1). Lineage (NCBI taxonomy): Eukaryota > Metazoa > Chordata > Mammalia > Rodentia > Dinomyidae > Dinomys > Dinomys branickii. The sequence goes on along the minus strand of PVLD010008168.1, from coordinate 57,082 downwards.
CGGGAGCAAGCAGCCGCGCAAAGATGTAACGACGCAGTGGGCAGCAACTGCGCGCCCGCGTCTCACCCAGCCCACTTCCGGGCTCCGGCGGCCACGTCGTCCTGCGCTCTGCGCCTGCGCGCTCCGCGGCCCGCGCCTGCGCACACCGGGCCGCTGCGGCCGCGTCTCTGTAACTCTTTCGGCGCCGGGGGCGGACGAGGTGGGGGTTGGGGACCTACGGTCCGGAGGGTGGAGGCTTTGGACCCCACAGTAGCCCGAAGCCTATCTCCACTCCTCACGTAGACCTGATGTGAGGGCTCTCGGGCTTGGGGGACACAGCGCCCTGACCTACACTGGACACCCAGTTAGCGTCGCCTGTCGTTACTGCCACTTGTCCAGGAGGCCTTCTTGACAGAGCCCTTGCAGTCAGTCCCCTTCCTCGGCCTGATTTTGTCATCAGCGAAACCCTCCGTTTTTGCCTTCTTGATTCTACTGTCTTTCGCTCTCTGTCACGGATAATATTGGTGCGTAAGAGTGGTTCCGTGGGTTTGAGTGAACGGATGCAGGACGTGGATGAACGAATTCGTGTCTGCCCAACCCCGGTCACACCTGCTCCTGGCGCACGTTGTCCCGTATTCATTAACGTGCAAGGAGCTTCCCTAAGGGAAGGCTTGGTCTGTGGCTTCGGTGTCACCTGGCGCCAGGGAGAGCGGGCCGCCGCGGGAGAATGCCGCGTCGCCCTCGCCTGTCCACTCGGAGACCCACGCGGGACCGCGGAGGCTGAGGTGAGCACGGCGCAGGCCTGCGGCGCAGACCGCACGGGCAACGCGGCCCGAGGCGGGACGGCCAGACGCTGCACGCGCTGCGGCAGGTTGCCTAGGGAGGGGACAACTCCCAAACCTGGCGAGCTGGGTGTGCAGAGGCGGGGCCGGGTCAGGGATCGCAGGCTACAGCCCAGCCCGAAGAGCGGCAGCCTTTAGGGTCCGATTTGGCAGAGCCTGAGGGTGGATCGCTCCTCAGCAGGAACTTGTCAAGAGCCAGAAATGATCAAAACCCATCATCCATAACGCTACACCTCAGAAGAAGGAAATTAGCCAAAAAAAAAAAAAAAAAAAAAGGAAGTGGAATTGCGGCTGCCATAATTGGCAGCAGAATGGTTGGGAAAATCCTAAATGTCCATCAAAAGGACATCATTAGGGAAATGATGGTATAGACATCGAACGAAATATTCTGCTTTCTTTAAAAAGGATATTAGGCCAGGGGTGGTAGCCCACACCTGTAATCCCAGCACTCAAGAGGCCGAGGCAGGAGGACTGCTGCATGACTTTGAGGCCAACCTGTGCTATGCAGTGAGTTCAAGGCCAGCCTGGACTACACAGCGAGACCTTGTTTCAAAACACCAAAGAGGTGGGACAGGAAAGAACAATGAATATTTGAATTCTGTTAAGATAATGAAATACAGATGGTCGTTTAGGTTAAAATATCGTTTTATAGGATTCTATTAATCCTGTAGACTACAAGAACAATTTTTCTGTACACTTCTGGCCACGAGAAGTGTGGGCTAATGGCTCCAGCTCCGATTATGACCACACCTATAATTATAAGGATTTTATTACTTGTAAATACAATATGGCCAAGCATGGTGGCACACGCCTGTAATCAGCACTTGGGAGGCTGAGGCAGGAGGATCGTCTGAAGTTTGAGACCAGCCTGAGCTACAGAGTGATTTCAAGGCCAGCCTGAACTGCATATTGAGACCCTGCCTCAAAAAGACAAAAAAAAAAAATGCAATATGCATTCTTCACTATAATTGCTATGTCCTTTTGTAGAAACACAGGTTACAGAAAAGGCAAGAAGGGCCTAGAGATTTAGCTCAGTGGCACAGCACTTGCCTGGCAAGGGCAAGGTCCTGAGTTCAATTTCTGATACCAAAAAATAAAAACAAAACTCTGCAAAACCAGAAAGGGCAAGAAAAAGCTGGATGTAGTAGCACATGACTGCGATCCCAGCATTCCGGGAAGCTGAGGCAGGAAGATCTCAAGTTTGAACCCAGCCAGGCAACTTTGCAACTTAACAAGACCTTGTCTCTACATAAACAATGAAAAGGGTTGGAGATATAGCTCAGTGCAAAGGTCCTGGGTTCGGTCCCCAGTACTGGAGGAAAAAGATCCATCTAATGCTGAGCAGGAATCTCTATTTCATTCTTATGACTGAATAATATCCCACTTTATGGGAGTGGCATATTTTGTTTACCCACTGAAGGACATTTGGGGCTTTTGGGAATAATCCTACTGTCGGTGTTAATGTACAAGTTTTTTGGTTTGGTTCGGGTTTTCTCTTTTGGGTTTTTTGGTTTTGTTTTGAAACAGGGTCTCATTATGTAGTTCAGACTAACCTCAAACTCACTTTATAGCCCAGGCTGGGTTTGAACTCACAGCGAACCTCCTGCCTCAACCTTCCAAGTGCTGAAATTACAGGCCTGTGCCACCACATCCGGCTGGGTTTGGGATTTTTAAGATAGTGTCTCAGTATGTAGTCCAACCTGGTCTCGAACTTACTATGGAGTCTGAGCTGACCTGGCATTGCGAGTCTCTTTTCTCAGCCTCCTGAGTAGCTAGCGTGTGCCTCCATGCACGTTATTCGCACGTGCACACGTGTGTGTGTGTGTGTGTGTGTGTGTGTGTGTGTGCATGTGCCAGCACCTTCTGGAGAGTATCCTCAGAACTACAAATGCTTTTAATTTTGATGAAATTCTGCTTATCTGTTGTGTCTTCAGTTGCTTGGGCTTTTGGTGTGACACCTAAGAAACAATTGTTTTAGCAAGGTCATTAAGTTTTACCTTAGGTTGTCTTCTGAGAGTTTTATGCTTTTACTTCTTATTTTGCTTTAGGGTTTTTACATGGTGTGAGGTAGGGGAAATAACTTCAGCTATGCTGGCACCATTTGTTGAAAAGATTATTCCTTTCTGCATTCAACTGTGCGTTATCGTTGTTGAAATCAATTGTCCATCAATGTCTGGGTTATTTCTGAACTTTTCGTTCTATTCCCATGGTCTATATACTCTAGTTTTGAAAGATGTTACATCAGAGGAAACTGGGCAAAGGGCCCCCAAATATGAATGTAGATATGTGAGTATCTCTATAAAAATGTAATTTTAAAAAGTAGTGCAGATTATTTTTAACCATCTCCCGTTCCCAAAGGGGAAAAATTTTGGTATACGCTGAGAATTTCCCCGTCCTCCTCTGAGATCCCTCTTATTCCCGCTAGAGGGCGCCAACTTTCTCTTTGTACTTCCAGTTTTGCAGCCGCCAGTGTATGGAGGGGCCCTGAAGCTCCTTGTTAGGCTGTTCCTGAGTGACCCAGGGCCTAACCTAAATGTCCTAGATGTAACAGGGAGACTCAGGGCCACCCTTTGGCACAGTTTTCAGTCTCATAAAATGAGATTCCTGGCTAATATCCATTTTAGAAGCACCTCACCAGATTGAGCACCACTGTTACATTGTATAACACTCGGAAAACATAGTCCACAGAGTGTAAGCTCTGATCAATAAAAATTAGGACTGGGGTATGGATCAGTAGTAAGGCACTTGTCCAGCACATGAGAGGTCCTGGGTTTCATCCCTAGCAATAAATACATCAGAGTTTCTTTTAAGGTAAAACAATGAATACAGGCATGATGGTACTTGCTTACAATCCCAGCCCTCGGCAGGCTGAGGCAGGAGGATCATGATGAGTTTGAGGCCAGCCTGGGCTACATAGTGAGTTCAAGACCTCTTTAAACTACATAGTAAGACAACCCTGCCTCAAAAAAGAAACAGGTAATGTGTATAATCCCACCTTGTAGTAGGTGTGACCGTTTGGAGCAAGGAGATTGCACTGCAAGTGTTAGCATTTCTCAAAGACTCACCAGTGGACAGGACTCTACATGTAGTTTACCCCTGCCCCACCCAAAGAAAATTCCAGAGAAACATCCTTGTGCTTTTTACTGTCACAAAAATTGACCCTCTGCAAGGCTGCGTCCACTGCTAAAGGGCACACGGCTGCAGATGGACAGACTATCTTCACACCTAGCTTTCTGGTTTTTGTTTGGTCTTTTTTGAGACAAGGTCTCACTATGCAGTTCAGTCTGGCCTTGAGCTCCCTTTGTAGCCCAGGCTGGCCTCGAACTCCCACTGACCCTCCTGCCTCAGCCTCCCAAGCGCTGGGATTACAGGCGTGCACGCCCGGCTGCTTTCTGGGATTTTAAACAGGGAAATGAAAACAATGAAAAAAGAAGGATAAAATGGAAACAAAACTGGGTAAATCAGGAGGGGAAGAGAGACTGAAGGGAGGGGAAGGGAGTGGGGAAAAAAGAATCAAGATATGCTATGGACAAGAAATTTTTTTATTTAGAAAAATTTTAATGCCCGTATCTTGTACTCTGAATAATTACTTTTTTTTTTTTTTTTTTTTTTTTGGTCTCTTTTGAGATAGGGCCTCGCTATGCGGTTCAGGCTGGCCTGCAGCTCACTATGTAGCCTACTCTGGTGTCGAACTCACAATGATCCTCCCTCCTGCTTCAGCCTGGGATTACAGGGGTGTGCCACACCAGGCTGAATAATTACTTTAAAGATAACACTATGCAATGTATTAACTATTGTTATTTTCTTATCATCTTGTGAAATTTTGTTTTACCTTTTTTCCATAAAATACAAACAAGAAAAAAGGTATATACCATGAGCACCAACAAATTCCCTATGATGAATGTGATCATTACGTATATCTAAATTGTACCAATAAACTTGAAAGAAAGAAAGAAACCCAGAACAGAGTAATCCTTCTTTAGAGAGGGTCTGATATCCTATCTTGAGCCTTCTTCCCACTGAGGCTACCCTTGCAAAAAAAAAAAAATTTTTTTTTTTTTTTAGACAGGATCTCACTATGCAGTTCAGGTTGGCTTAGAACTCACTATGGCTTAGAACACCACTATATGTGGTGGCCCACGCCTGTAATCCCAGCACTTAGAAGGCTGAGGCAGGAGGATCATTGCAAGTTTGAGACCAGCCTGGAATACAAATAGAGCTGAAGGCTAGCTTGAAGTATATGGCAAGACCTTGTCTGAAAAAAAAAAAAAAAAAAAAAAAAAATAGAACTCACTGTGTAGCCGAGGTTGGCCTCAAAGTCACAGCAATCCTCTTGCCTCAGCCTCCAGGTGCTGGGATTACAGGTATGCATCACCACACCTGGCTATTGGGGTAACTTTAATTTCTTGTTCAGAAGCATCACTAATGGGGTGGGGACATAGCTCAAAGGTATGCACACAACCTAGGTCAATCCCTAGCATTACAGAGAAAACAAAACAGAAACATCATTAGACACCTACTACATATGCCCCTTGGTATGGAAGAGAACTAAATCAAAGTTGCCCGTGCTTTGATGTGGTGACACATACCCAGAATCCCAGCTACTCAGAAGGCTAAGGCAGAATTGCTTCAGTCCAGGAGGCTGAGGCCAGCCTGGGCAGCAGAGCTGGACTCCATCTCTTTTTCTGTATTTGTTTCCTTTTTTTCCTGGGAATGGAACTCACAACCTCACATTTGCCAAGCAGGTGCTGTGCCACTGAACTACATCCCTGGCCCTTCTTTGTGTGTTTGTTTGCTTTTCTTGTTTTTATTTTGCGAGACAAGATCTCAACATGTAGTTCAGGCTAGCCTTGAATTCACTATGTAGCCCAGGCTGACCTCGAGCTTATGGTAATTCTCCTATATTAGCCCCCTGATTTCTGCATTACAAACATGTGCCATCATACCTGGCATTTGTTCCTTTGTGGTTTTTGACAGGGTCTTGCTGCATAGTCCAGACTGGTTTTGAACATACTATGTAGCCCAGATTGGCTTTAAGTTCATGGTTATCATCCTGCCTCACCCTCCTGAATGCTGGGATTATAGGTGTGTTCCACTGTGTCTGGCTTGTTTTTTGTGTGTGTTTGGTTGGTTTTTTTTTTTTTTTTTTTTTTTGGTCTTTTTGAGACAGGGTCTCTATGCAGTTCAGGCTGGCCTTGAGATCACTTTGTAGCCCAGGCTGGTCTCCCAATGATCCTCCTGCCTCAGCCTCCCAAGTGCTGGGATTACATGCATGGGCCACCATGCCTGGCTGAGACCTTGTATTAAGAAGAAGGTAAAGGAGAAAGGGGGTCAGCATGTCACAGCCCAGTCATGCCTGCAGACACCACACTCCACTCCACTCCCTTCCCTGTTTCCCCAGCTCTGGGGGTCACTTGCTGTCATTCCTCACTGGGTGGCTGCTTTACACTGGTTCTCTGGCTTCCGTCTCTAAGTCCCAGCTACATGTCATCGGCTGCTATGGCTTTTCCCCAGGCCACCTCGCTCAACAGACCTGCTGGGCGGTCACAACGATGCTGACCTTAATCACCCCCGCTCATATGCTGATGTCTCCCAAACCCAGATCTGTCACAAAACCCGCACTGCAGACAGGGTGCGACAGAGTAAGTGACTCCCTCACTTCCTTCCTCCCAGCTGCTGCCCAAGACAGAGAACCAGAGACGTGGGTGGCGTCATCTCCCACATCCTCCACATGATCTATCTATATTCTTTTTTGTCTCTTCAACAAATAGATGTAGCCGGGCAAGGTGGCGCTTGTCTGTGATACTAGTACTTGGGAGGTTGAGGCAGGAGGATCGCTGTGAGTTTGAGGCCACCATGGGCTGAGACCAGCCTGAACCTCATAGATAGCAAGACCCTGTCTCAAAAAACCAAAACAAAATAAATAGACATAGAATTTCTCCCATGGACCAACCCATGTGCTGCCTTCTGGGATCAGCAACCTTGGTGCCACAGTCTAGCGGAGTTTGCACTGAAAACCAGTTTCTTTAGCTGTACAGTTCAGAGCTGCATTCATGAGGATTGAATGTGCTAATAGCATGTAGCACCTGAGGGAGTTATAAGATGGACCTGTGGCCCTTCTGCACCCTTAAGAACAAAGGATCACAAAAAAAAAAACAGAAAAGAAAAGAAAGAAAGAAAACCAGGCGTGGTGGCGCACACCTGTAATCCCAGGAGGAGGCAGGAGGACTGTTGCAAGTTCGAGACCAGCCTGGGCTACAAAGGGAGCTCAAGACCAGCCTGAACTGCAGAGCAAGACCCTGTCTCAAAAACGGACAAAAAAAAAAGAACAAAGGATCAAAGTTTTTGGTGGGGGAGAAAGATGAGATAGGAAACAAGGAAAATAATAATTTAAAAACTGTACTTTTTTTTTTTTTTCCTGAAACGGTGTCTCACTGCATATTCCAGCCAGGCTGGCCTTGAACTCACTATGTAGCCCAGGCTGACCTCAAACTTTTTTTTTTTTTTTTTTTGTCTTTTTGAGAAAGGGTCTCACTATGTAGTTCAGGCTGGCCTTGAGCTCACTTTGTAGCCCAGACTGGCCTCAAACTCACAATGATCCTCCTGCCTCAGCCTCCTGGCATGCGCCACCACACCTGGCTCTGAACTCACACTTGCAGTGATCCTTCTGCCTTAGTTTCCAGAATGCTGAGATTACAGCACGTGCCACCATGCCCAGCTAAAAATATTGTACCTTTTTGTTTGTTGTTTTTTGAGACAGGGTCTCTCTATGTACTTTAGGCTGACCTGGGACTTGCAGTGATCCTCCTACCTCTATGCCTGACAAAAACTACTTTTAAGTAGGCTGTTGGAGCCAGGTGTGGTGGTGCAAGCCTGTAATCCTAGCACTCCAGAGGCTGAGGTAAGAGGATCACCTCAAATTCAAGGCCAACCAGGACTACATAGCAAGACCCTCTTTCAAAAAAAAAAAAAGTAGAACACTGCAACTCGAGGATATAGTGGAAGTTCCCAAGGTTATCCTTCTCATTCCCTAGGTCTGTTTATACTTGTTCCTTCTAGGCCCATTACACCCAAAATCCCTTAAAAATACTTTAAATCCATAAATTAGTTTAGTTGATAAAAAACAGAAATCAGCTTTGGCTGGGGTTTTTTGTTTGTTTGGTTGGTTGGTTTTGGTACCAGGAATCAAACTCAGGCTTACCAGGCAGGCACTGTGCCACTGAGCCAGAAACCTGATTTTCAGATAAAGGAAGGGATTGACAGAGTTCAAAGAATGTTTTCAGCCAGGCATGGTGGTGCATGCTTGTAATTCCAGCCCGAAATGCATGAGGCTGCTGTGGGCATGATGCGGCATTTTTTTGCTTTTTTTTTTTGAGACGGGGTCTCTCTCTCTCTGTCTCTCTGTCTCTCTGTCTCTCTCTCTTTTTGAGACAATCTCACTATGCAGTTCAGGCTGGCCTTGAACTCTGTAGCCCAAGCTGGTCTCGAGCTCTCAACGATCCTCTCTCCCACCTCAGCTTCCTGAGTGCTGGGATTACAGGCACGTGTCACCATGCCTGGCATGGAGACAGGGTCTCATTAAATAACTTGGGCTGGCCTCAGACTCACTATATAGGCCAGGTTGACTTCAAACTCTCAATCTTCTTTCCTCTGCCTCCCAAGGGCTGGGATTATAGGCATATACCACCACACTTCACTCATACTATTTTATAGTAAAGTTATTTTCCTTTCCAGTACTAAAGGTTGAGTTCAAATCTTTTGCACTGAGCTACATCCTCAGCCATTTATTTTTTCTATTTATTTAGTTAGTCTTCCTTTTTTTTTCTTTTCTTGTTTTTAAGACAAGGTCTTACTACATAGTCCAGGCTAGCTTTGAACTTACTATGTAGCCTAGGCTGGCCTTAAGCTCTTTGAGATCCTCCTACTTCAGCCTCCTGAGTGCTTAGGTTACAGGCATGCACCAACACCCTGGCATTGTTTTTGTTTTTTGAGACAAGGTCTTACCACTTGGCACAGGCTAGCTATGAATTCTCAATCTTCCTGCCTCATCCTCCCAAGGGCTAGCATTACACTCATGTACTGCCATATCCAGCTCAGACTATTTTATAGTTCCCAGTAATGGAAAGTGAACTCAGGACCTTTTTATTTGACCTTGTACTGAGCTATATCCTCTGCCCTTTTTATTTATTTTTTATTTTTAAGATAGGGTCTCCTTGTGTCACTAAATTGCCCAGGCTGGCCTCAGACTCCTGAGCTTGAGGGACCCTCCTGCCTCAGTTTCCAGAGTAGTGGAGCTATAGGTGTACATCACCTGCCATACAGAGTTTAAGACCAGTCTCAACTACATAGTGAGACCCTGTCTCAGAAAACAACAAAAAAGGAAGCTCCAGTGGCTGCCCCCCTCTCCTCAGTATCTCTATTTGTTTTCATTTTTTTGTCTTTTTGAGAGAGGGTCTCCCTGTGCAGTTCACGCTGGCCTTGAGCTCACTTTGTAGCCCAGGCTGGCCTCGAACTTGCAACGATTCTCCTGCCTCAGCCTCCCAAGTGCTGGGATTACAGGCATGCGCCACCATGCCAGGCTTGAGACCTTGTCTTAGAAAATCAACTGCCCTAAAAAAGCCCCCTCCTCTCTGGCATACTGGGGGTCACGGCCCACTTACAGGTGCAGGGGTTGCTAATATTCCAGACAGCTGAGCCAGGTGGAGACATTGTAGGCAGTCTAATAGGGCTAGGCCCTTGGGGAGTCAACCCAGAGGATGAGAACATATCCCCATCCCAACTGTGGCTGGAGGTGCTTCCAAAGAAGGTTAAAGTCACAGTGGCCAGATTTGCATATTTCCCTAAGGGATAAATGGGAGTTTGAGGTTATTGGTGCCACCCTTTTGAGATTTCCTGTATAGGTAAACCATTACCTCCTTAGAGATGGGCTACCCTCTCCCACCCACTAAGACTTGAACTAACACTAAAGATAAGGTATAGATGATATAAAAAAATAGATTATATAGATTATCAACCAGCATTAATGATATCATCCATATGCCCTTGCTACCACTGGATCCATATTAGCCCAGCAGCTATACTTGTAATCTTTCTCTTTTTTTTAATACTTGTAATTTTATCGGTTGATGATAGTTTTTTGGTGTGTGGGTGGTTGTTTTGTTTTGTTTTGTTTGAGATGAGGTCTCACTATGTAGTTCAGGCTAGCTTTGAACTCACTGCGTAGCCACGGCTGGCCTCTACCTGATTGATTATAAAGTTCTGACCCATGTTGTACCCATCTCATGATTTGGCTCTATAAAACTTTCCCAAAGACATGGGTTTGTTTTTTGTTTATTTGTTTGTTTGGTACCAGGAATCAAACTCATGACCTCAGGTTTGCCAGGCAGGCACTTATGCCACTGAGCTCTATCCCCGGCCCCACATAGGCTGGTTGAAAACCCACTTTAGCACAACTCGTGTCTCTCAGGAGCCATTCCTATTCCCTGTTGCTGTTCTCCAGTAAATCCTACTCTTAACCTCCACTGTTCCTTAGGATTCGTTCTTCAATTTCCAGGAGCACAGACTCAGTGGAGCTGACGTGTAGCAGTCTAGGAGGTACATCTCCCCTATGTCTCCAGGACCCACATCCCTGAAAACTGCCGCCCGCGCGCGCGCGCGCGTGTGTGTGTGTGTGTGTGTGTGTGTGTGTGTGTGGCTAGTTTATCGCAGCAAAAGGACTTGGAAGAAAATCAAGAGGAAAAGCGTGTAGGGTGGGCCCAGGAGCGCTCAGGTGTGATGCTGCAGCTCGTCCACAGCAGAGTGGTAGACAGTGCCAATCCCTTCCAGCAGCCCTCGAGGGCAGGATGTGACCGGAGCCCCTGAGAGCAGTACTGTTTGTTTTGTGTTCTGGTAGTCGTACCACCCTGAAAACACCTGATCTCGTGGTCTGTTTCCCGGTGCTGAGGACTGAACCCAGGGCCTCTGCACTAAGCTATGTCCCCAGCCCTTTTTCAGAACTTTTATTTTTATTAGTACATGTTTGCAGTGTATAATAATTACATTCATCGGGGAAATTAGTACACATACACAATACATCTTAAGCATAGCCCTTTTTTAAAAACTTTGTTTCTTTGTTTGGTTTTTTGAGACAGGGTCTTGCCCTGTAGCCTAGGCTGACCTTCAACTAGCAGTGACCCTCCTGCCTCAGCCTTCTAAGCACTAGCACTAGGATTATAGCAGTGCACCACCACAACCCCTTTTTTAGAGTCTCAATGTGTAGTTTATTTTTTTATTTTTTATTTCTTTTTTTTTTTTTGTCTTTTTTAAAGACAGGGTCTCGCTATGCAATTCAGCCTTGCCTTAAACTCACCTTGTAGCCCAGACTGGCCTCGAACTCACGATGATCCTCCTGCCTTAGCCTCCTGAGTGCTGGGATTACAGGTGTGTACCATCACGCCCAGCTCAATGTGCAGTTTAGGTTGGCCTTGATCTCATATGTACCCCAGGCTGGCCTCGAACTCGTGGCAATCCTCCAGCCTTCGCCTCCTAAGTGCTGGAATTACAGGCATAGGCTACCATACCTGGCACCATACTCTTTTTAAAAAACTACTTTTAATTTTTTTTGTGTCTTTTTTTTGAAACAGGGTCTCACTATGCAGTTAAGGCTGGCCCTGAGCTCCCTTTGTAGCCTAGGCTGGTCTTGAACTCGCAATGATCCTCCTGCCTCAGCCTCCTGAGTGCTGGGATTATAGATGTGCACCACCACACCTGGCTACTTTTAAATTTTGAGGCAAGATCTTTCTACCAGGCTGTGCTCCCACTGCTCCCCACTGCTCCCCCCTGCTTCAGCCTCCCAGAGTTCTGGGGTTATAGGTATGCGGGCTAAAATCTGAAACTTTTGGGGCTGGGGGGAGTACCTGGGATGGAGGTAAGGGTCTATTTCACACTAGGCAAGCCCTCTACCTCTGAGCCACACCACCAGCCCCAGGATTTGCAGGTGTACACACACACACACACACACACACACACATACACACACATACACACACACAGGTCCAGCACCATGCAGCCTGGCCTGCACACTATTCCTCAAGCAGACATTCAGCTGCACTAGTGGGTAAGGAAACTTAGGACTTCGGTCAAGACGAGTGAGTGTTGGGGCTGGGGACAGCAGGGGTGCTGAGGGGAAAGAGGGACGTGCCTGTCACAGCAGCACCGAGCAGACTCCTCCTGCTGAGCCCTTCCCTCCTCTGCAGGAGAATCCCAGCTCATTCTCAGCACAGGCTGGTCGCACCGATTCCTCCTGCCTCTCCCTGCTTCCCCTGACTCTTTGCCAGGGTGGCGGCGCTGCAGTTTGCATCCTTTGCAGACCTGCTGGCTGTCCCTGTCATTCACTGGCTGCTGTTGGAGGGTCTCTTCCCTGCCACCTGCTGCACAGGCATGGCCCTGAACGCCAAGGCCTCCTTGGATGGCTGCCAACAACCTGCCTGTGGCCAGGCTTGTGAGGCCGTACCAGCTTCCAGAACCTTAAGCCCTTTCGCTCCCACCCCCTACGTTTGTGCCAGCATCCTGGTGGACCCGCCTGCCTTCCTAGGAAGGAAATGGAGGCACAGGTGTTATCTCCTTCCTCCAAGCCCTGTGTGCAAGGCAGGGAGGCTGTGGCAGGAGGATCACCACAAGTTCAAGGCTAGCCTGGACAACATAGTGAGACCCTGCCTCAAAAAAAAGATTGTATCTAAATATAGTAATTTTTCTCTGGTGTGACTGTATTATGGTGTTTGTGAAGAACTGAAATTACTAAGCACAAGGCCCTGAGTTCATTTCCTGGGTACCAAAAAAATACACGAAAAAGAACAGAAATTAGTTCTGATAACACACTGGAAATGTAAAGCCAATATGGCATCTGATTAACAGTATAGTAGTTCAAAGTGAGCTCAAGGTCAACCTGAACTACATAGGGAGACCCTGTCTCAAAAAGACAAAAAAAAAAAAAAAAGTAAAACAATACAGTAGTTAAATGAAGCCAGGCACAGTGGTACAGGCCTATAACCCCAGCACTCAGTAGGCTGAGGCTGGAAGATCGATGCAAGTTTGAGGCCAGCCTGGGCTACATAGTGAGACCCTGTCTCAAAATGAATAAAAGAAACACTGACACCTTTGAAAACTATGTTCCCTTGGGGCTGGGGGTATAGCTCAGTGGCATAAGCGCTTGCCTGGCAAGCGCAAGGTCCTGAGTTCGATCCCTGGTACCAGAAAAAAAAAAAAAAGAAAACTATGTTCCCTTCGAGGTATCCTAGCCACCCATCCCCACCCACACTGTCTCAACTTAGGTTCAGGGCCCTATCACCCATTTCTAATTATAACCAACATTTGTCTGTATGAACACCATCCAACATAACCCTTGCCCCCAGCCAGAAGGACGCAGCCCAAGATAGTGAGCCTCTGGCATCCTCCGTGTGAGCCCCAAGCTGGGGCCTCCCTCACCCTATCAATCTTCCCCAAAACCCTGTGAAGAAGCTTTTGCTACTATCTGCATCTTGCAGCAGAAGATAGAGGCTCAGGGTCAACACAAGAAACAGCAGAGCTGCAGTTCCAGCCTGAGTGCTTTGGTCCTGAGTCACAGGCCCCTCTGCTGTCTGCAGCTCTGCTTTTACCCAACAGCACCTGCCAAGGGCAGGAGTCCAGGCTGCATATTCCCCAAGAGCACCCTGTCCATACCAGGGTGTGCATGCGCCAGAGCTGCCCTGGTTGGATTAAAGAAAGTGCTTATCACATTACCTTGGATCTGTCCTCCTTCTGACAGCCAGACTATCTGGAGGATACCATGTATAATAAAGAGAGAAAATATATAAAAATGTTCCTGTGTGTTGACTACAGCTTTTCTCTTTTTGAGACAGGCTCTCACCATGTGATCCAGGCTGCCCTTGAACCTGCAGTGATCCTCCTGCCTCATGACAATAGAGTTTCAATTAAACAATTAGTTTCTTGCTTTGAATTTAGAGGGGCTTTAATTTAAAAGGTGATGCCGGGCATGGTGGCATACACCTGTAATCCCAGCACTTGGGAGGCTGAGGCAGGAGGATTGTTGCGAGTTCAAGGCCAGCCTAGGCTACAAAGTGAGCCCAATGCCAACCTGAACTGTATAGCAAGATCCTGTCTCAAAAAGACAAAAAAAAAAAAAAAAATTAAAAGGGTGTCTAGAGTTTAAAGAAAAAATATTAGGGCTGGGGATGGAGCTCTGAGTTGGAGCTAGTGCTTAGTGTGCAAAGGCCTTAGATTTAATCTCCAATGCCAAAAAACATTTTAAAGACTGGCCGGGTGTGATGGTGCATACTTCCATAATCCCAGCACTCAGGAGGCTGAAACAGGAGGAGTGCCATGAGTTTGAGGCCAACCTGGGGTGCATGGTAAATTCAAGGCCAGCCTGAACTACATAGTGAGACCCTGTCTCAAACAAAACAAAACCAAAGAAAACAATTCTGGCCATATGTCTACTCCTGAGCAGAGCTGTACCCACTGCCCTGAACCATCGAAAATGTAGCACTGGCTTTGCTGTTTAACACAGTTGGGAGAGACCTGATCAGGCCGTGTTCAGGTACGGTCCAGGTCTGGGCAGAGCCAAAGTCGCCCAAGCGTGGACAGCCATGTGGTTGGCCTGGGGCAGCCTACCAGGAAGTCTTGTGGCCTGTTTCTATGTCCTACCCTGGTGCAGGTCATCCCCTGTATCTGAAACATGTGGGGTCAGCATGTCCCAGTGACCCGCTGGCTGTAACAGAGAAAGGCCTAGCCTTAAATAGCTCTCACGGTGGCCGAGGCCGATTACTGTGCTTTCTCAATATAGTCTGTGATTTGCTTTGCAAAGGTCAGCAGCTTGTGTTAGTGTGTGTCAGGGACAACCTGATCAGCTTGTATTTAAAAGAGTGAAGCAAGGATCCATGGCATACACCTGTGATCCAGCTACTCAGGAGGCTGAGGCAAGAGGATGGCAAGTTTGAGGCCAACCTAGCAAGATCCAATCTCAAAATTTTAAAAGGACTGAGGTGCGGCTCAGTGGCAGAGAGTCTGTGAGTTCAATCTTCTATGCTGCAAAGAGAAAAAATAAGAAGAAAAGAAAAAGATTAAAAAAAGAGAAGGGGAACTTCTACAATGGTAAACCGAAACAAACCTTTCCTCCTTTAAAAAAAAAAAAAGAGAGAGCTAGAGAAGGGAGGCAGGTGTGGCAGCGCACACAGCTGTGGTCCCCAGCGCTGGGAGGCGGAGGCAGGAGGGTCACCGTGAGTTCCAGGCCAGTCCGGGCTACATAGGGAATTCAAAGCCACCCCGAACTACATAGTGAGACACTGTTTCAAACAACCAAAAAACAAAAGAGAGAGAGAGAGAGAGGCTCAGAATGTAGCTCAGTGATAGAGCACTTGGCTGGCAAGAGCTAAGTAGGGTCCTGGGTTCAACCCCCAGCACTGTGAAAATAAGTAAAAAAAAAAAAAAAAGTGATTTTTGTAATTTGCAAAAGAAGATAGATTCCAGAAATTGAAGTCTTCCTCCTCATTCTTTTTTTCTCCAAGTACTAACAGATTTTAATAAACCAATAAAAAGATACAAGAAGTCTCCCAGCACTCAGGAGGCTGAACCAGTAGGGTCACCAAGAGTTTGAGGCCAGCCTGGGCTACATAATGAGTTGAAGGCCAGCCTGAATTGTGTACTGAGAACCAGTCTCAAAAAAAAACAAAATCAAACAAACAGAAATGAAGAAGCACGTCATGATTCCCGCATGCACAGTCAGAAAGCCCACGCGCCCAGGTTCCCAAGGCAGGTACAGGGCAGGGGTCATAGGGGGCCTTGTTCCCTCAGCTCCGCTGCCCCTTATGGGTGTGTTCTGATGAACACTGCAGTTGAGTCCAATTCTGATTTAAATCTAGACATGAAAAGCTTATCATAGGCTGGGCTTGATGGCACACGCCTGTAATTCTAGCATTTGGGAGGCTGAGGCCTGAAGATTGATGCTAGTTCAAGGTCAGCCTGGACTACATAGTGAGACCTTGCCTCAACCCCCCCAAAATAAATGAATAAGTAGATAGATAAAAAAAAGATGGAAAAAAGAGTGCTGTAGGGTGTGGTGTTGTGCCCTTTCCAGTGAGTCTAGGAATTGATCGGCCTTCGCTGTTCCACAAAATCAACATTATCAGCCAGGCCTGATGGTGCAGCTCTATAACCCCAGCACTCTGAGAGGCTGATGCCCGAGGATCCCAAATTAGAGCCCACCTGGGCAATTTAATGACTTGGCAAGGCCCTTTCTCAAAATAAAGAAACAGCAAAATAGCGTTATCAGGTCCACACCTGGGCTGCCCTTCAATGCTTCAAGCTTCTCTAGTCCAGTGGCCAGGAGGCCTCTGTCTTGTTCCCGGATCAACTAAGTCAGACACCTCCAGGACCCTCACAGCCAAGGAAGACGAGGAACCCACACATGTAAGCATCGTATTTCATATTGCCTCCCTGGTGTAGGAACCTGGAAGAGTAAGGAAAACTCAGAACGTACAATAGATGATAAGAAATGGAAAGAAATTGCTCAAAGGCAGGAACAACTGGGATGAAGGAAAGAAGAAAAAAGAAAGAAGGAAGGCAAAATATATATACATACATACATATGGATTTATATAGAAGAAAAGCTGGCATAACTCCTGCTCATGTCTGATGGTTTATTGAAAGGAACAGTTAATGCTTAACATTTTTTATATTCTGACCAATTTTGCATGCTTATATCTGGTAATCTGAGCAACTGATTTGAAGGCAACAATATGCAATGGAACAACCGCTGGTGAATTCCTACCATCTTGTCTAGTGGAACTTTGTATTATCTCTAATGTTTTATTTAATAATTATTAGTTTTTATTCTCTTTAAAGGTTTGAACAATCTTCTATTCTTGTATCTGGTAATCTGAGCAACGTAGTTGAAGATAATATGTTGTATAACAACCACTGTTAATTCCTGTCATTTTGTTTTGAAACCTGTATCACTTTTTTTTTTTTTTTTTTTGTCTTTTTAAGATAGAGTCTCACTATGCAGTTCAGGCTGGCCTTGAGCTCATTTTGTCGCCCAAGCTGACCTCGAACTCACAAGGATCCTCCTGCCTCAGCCTCCTGAGTACTGGGATTACAGGCGTGCACCTCCGTGCCCTGCCCCTGTATCACTTTCAATGTTCTTACTTTGTTTTGTTTATGTCTGTGATGTCAGTATATTGCTGTTGTTCTTTTTCTTTTTCTTACTACTTTTTTTAAAATTAACCAAAACAAAATGCCAATTTTGTGCCTCTCAAAAAAAAAAAAAAAAAAAGGAAGACAGGAAATCCCGCTTTTCCCAGTGGTTCCTTTCTGCCCAGCTCAGCCCCCTTTGCTCTGTTCTCCCTGTGGATTGCTTCACTTCCTAGCAGGAAACAGGCCACAGCAATCCCAAAGTTTCAATTCTCAAAAGTAAGCCCTAGCGTAAGGCAATCCTCTAATGAGCTTCCAGAAATAGAAGTCCCAGGTCACAAGGATTGCCTTTCACAGATGCCCATAGCCACCGATCTACCCTGGCCAGTAAAGAATAATTCCATAGTCAGAGAAACACTGTGACAGAAAAGTAAATAAAGCTAGGCCTTCTTGTGCCCACCTACAACACCAGCACTCAGGGAGGCTGAGGCAGGGGGATTACAATTCTCAGTCCAGCCTGGGCAATTTAGTACCTTAGGGAGACCATGTCTCAAAATAAGAAATAAAAAAGAGCTGGGATGTAGCCCAGTCTGAAGGCCCTGGCTTTACCTCCAGTTAAGTTCTGGTGTCAACACAGCGGGACTCCTGCTGAGGGCCTTTCCTGAACTGCAAGAAGCAGCTTTTTGCTGTGTCTCTCATGGCAGGGAAAGAGTCTTCCTCGTCCTTGATTTGTACCTTTTGCAAATCATCAGTAAAGAAAATTTAGTTTAAAAGTCCTCAGCAATTTCAGGACACAACCTTCTAGCACATTCCCTTATCCACATAATGGTCTATTTCCACAAAGCTGTTAATTGTAGCAGGGCACAAGGTTATGTTGTCTTTGGGACTTTTTTTTTGTCATTTTGAAACAGGGTCTTGCTATGCAGTTCAGGCTGGCCTTGAGCTCACTTTGTAGCGCAGGCTGGTCTCAAACTTGCAGTGATCCTCCTGCCTCAGCCTCAGTGCTGGGATTTCAGGTGCGCGCCACCATGCCCTGCTTCTTTATTTGTTTGCTTATTTATTGTTTGCTTTTTTGAGACAGGCTGGCCTTGAATTCGCTAAATAGCCCAGGGGGACCTGAATTTGTAGCGATCCTCCTGCCTCAGCCTCCCGAGTGCTGAGATCATAAGCATATGCCACCGTGCCTGGCTAAATTTGGTTTTTTAGGAGGAAGGACTTTTTATTCTCAAGATAGTTTAATATTACATAGCTTGAGAAAAATTTTTAAAACTCGATAAGCATTTCATCCTTATTAAACAAGTTTCCCCTTCTTCTCCCTCCTCTTGTTATTGGTTGTGGTAGGAACTGAACCCTGAGCCTCCAGCCTGCCAGGACAGTTCTCTACCACTGAGCTGTGTCCCAAGTCCAGGAAACAACTTTTAGTCTGTATTTGTTCATATGTGTGTGTGTGTGTGTGTGTGTGTGTGTGTGTGTGCGCGCGCCGGAAACTGAACTCTGGACCTTGCACTTGCCAGTCAGGCGCTTATGCCGCTGAGCTACATCCCTGGCCAGTTCTACTGTACTTTGCCTGCTCCACCCCATCCTGAATTTTCACTCAATACCACTATTATGGTTATTGTCTGCAAGCATTTCTAAGTATGCAAACATGTTTTACTTGTTATTTTTTGAGGTGCTGGGGGTGGAACCTAGGCCCTAGACAGGCCAAGCAAGTGTTCTGCCACTGAGCTGCAGCCCTAGCCCTTTTTAATTTATTTATGGTGATTCAGAAGTACACGTAGTATTCAGTGTCCAAGCACTTAAAAAGGAGTTTATAATTTTTCTTTTATTTCAAAACAGAGAGCTGGGCGTGGTGGCACATTCCTGTAATCCCAGCACTCAGGAGGCTGAGACAGGAGGATCCTTGCAAGTTCGAGACCAGCCTGGGCTACAAAGTGAGCTCAAGGCCAGCCTGAACTGCAGAGTGAGACCTTGTCTCAAAAAGACATAAATTTAAAAAATAAAAATAAGAAAAAATCACATGTAGAAGACCCTGGCTTCCAACCCTAGAGCCACCACAAACAAGGGAAAGAAAAGGCTCCCCTCACTCCCAGCTCTGTTGATGTAGAAACGGAGTCAGTGTTTTCAAATCCCTCATCCTTATTGCCAAATTCTTCAGGATAACAGGAGAATGCTTAGTATCGAAGTGTCTGGGAATGAGCAGAGCTGACAAACCCCAGCGCACGGGGCCCCAGGGGGGCCTGTGGGGATGGAACGAGGCAGGGAGCTGGACTCCGGGAGCTGTGACCCGACTCTGCCCCCAACCCCACCTGGAGTTCATGTGTTGGAAATTTGATCCCGAGGCAGTGGCGCCGCCTAGTAAGAGGTGATTAGGTCAGAGGGCTCTGTCCTCGCGGCGTCTCAGTCACTCTCCCCGTGGCTGGGACAGTCCCCGACACCCGACACCCAAGGGGAGAAACGCGAGTTTTGGCTCGGGATCTCAGGCACGGCTGGCCAGCCCCGCGCGGAGACAACATGGCAGGGAGGCCCGGCCGAGGAAAGCTTCTCAGCTCGTGGGAGTCAGGAAGCAGGGAGCAAAGGGCGGGGCTGGGGACAGCCTTCCAAGTCACGGCGCTGGCCGCCCGCCTCCTCGCCACTCTCAGCTACTGCCTGAGCCCAGCCACGGATGCATCCACTGAGGAGCGTAGCGCCCCGGGGCCAGGCGCCTTCCGCGCACAGGAGACCTTTGGGGATCACTTTTGAGCATTATTTTTTTTTTATTTTAGAAACATAAAAGTACAAAAACCTATTGACAAACAGACACCCATTATCATAGAAAATAGTACAATCACAACTAATCTATAGACAAGGTGATATGGTCTCAACAGTTGTTGTTGCTTTATCCATTGATATCTTCGAATTGTAGATGTATGGACCCATATACAGACATGCAAATTTAGTCAGA
>PVLD010008168.1:0-37056 GCA_004027595.1 Dinomys branickii | reverse complement strand
CACAAGAACCAAAAATCCAAAGACAAGAAAGAAAACAGGCATACATCAACAACAGCAACAACATCAACAACAACAACAACAGAAAAAAAACACCGCTTGTTGCTGCTTTACATATTGATATCTTTTGATCTACCCCATAAAGGGCAGATTACCGCAGGAGGGGCTTCCCGGTTGCAAGAGCGGGTTTGTGCTAAGAGGAAAGTCAGGACTCCCGCTCGTTCCCACCCTCTGGCCATTCCACCTGCCCCCCTAGGAGGAGCAGGCAGGGCCATGCTCTTGGGCTTCTGCTTCCAGAACTATGAGCAAATAACGTTTGTTTTTACAAATTGCCTGGCTGTGGTTTTCTGTTATGGCAACATAAAATGCACTAAAACACCAATCTCACCAGGTGTGGTGCTGCATGCCTATAATCCTTGCACGCTGGAGGCTGAAGCAGGAGGATTGCTGGGAATTGGAGTCCAACCTGGTCTGCATAGCTAGACTCTGTCTCTTTTTATTTTATTTTATTTTATTTTTTGGTCTTTTTTGAGACAGGGTCTTGCCGTGCAGTTCAGGCTGGGCTTCAGCTCATTTTGTAGCCCAAACTGGTCTCAAACTCACAATGATCCTTCTGCCTCAGCCTCTCGAGTGCTGGGATTGCAGGCGTGCACCACGCCTGGCTAACTTTTTCTTAAAAACAGAGTCTTGCCAGACGTGGTGGCATGTGCCTGTAATCCCAGCACTTGGGAGGCTGAGGCAGGAGGATCATTGTGAGTTCGAGAACAGCCTGGGCTACAAAGTGAGCTCAAGGCCAGCCTCAACTGTGTAGCAAGACCCTGTCTCAAAAAGGCAAATAAATAAATAAATAAAACAGAGTCCTGTTAAATTTCCCGGCCAGTCCTCAAAATTTCATTCCTCCTGTCTCAACCTCTTGAATACTGGGCCTCTCTAACATTTAAAAAGGCTGTGTAACGTTGTGTTGTGTTGAAATGGTTGCATATGTATAATAGACATGTGTTTATTTAATATAAATATGCTCAGATATTAAGATGCTGGCAGAGACTGAGAGAGAGATTGTGCTTGTGTGTGGGGTGGAAAGGTTTTACTACTGACCTTTGTAACTGAAGATTTATACCCAGGCATAGTAGTGTGTGCCTGTAATCCCAATAGTCTAAAAGGCTGAGGCAGGAAGATTGCAAGTTTAAACCAAGACTCAGGAATTTAGCAACACCCTGTCTTAAAATTTAAACAATTTTAAACCAGGCATGCTGGTATATGCCTGTAATCCTAACACAAAGGAGGCTGAGGCAGAAAGGTTGCTGACAACTCAAGGCCAGCCTGAGTTACATAATGAGTATAACGCCAACCTGAACTATACAGTGAGACCCTGTCTCTAAAAATGAAAAAAAAATTTTTCTATAAGGGGAGAGAGGTTAGGGGGTGCAGCTCAGTGCAAATGCATAGTACAGCAACAAAACAAAACAAATAACAAACCCATCCCCGAACCCCGTGACAGTTTATAGTTTCTATAATAACCCCTGGAATTCGCCAAACAGGGTCAGTCATAGAGGTATGGAATTGTGGGAGAAGAAGCGGTGCCTTTCTGGGGGAAATCCTGAACATTCCTCCCATGCATTTGCCTACTGATCCCACCCCACCCACAGTTCTACATCATTGTATTCCCAGTGGCCTTGGTACCGGCTTTGAGAGCAGAGACCTCTCACTACCTAAGTGTCCTCTGCTATCATTATACCCTCTGTTGGGGTTGAGGGAAGAAGCAGGGTTTGGGGAAATTATTAGCAAGACTTCTAATTTACCCTCCTGTTATATCCAGATTTTACCTATCTTAGACTTGCTATTGGTAAAGAAGACTAGCAAGAATAATTTATCATTTCCTTTGGATAATTTCTTTTGTGAAAATCCTAATACCAAACTGGGCATGGTTTTACACTTGTAATCCTAGCACTCAGGGCTGAGGCAGGAGGATTGCCACGAGTTGAAGGCCAGCCTAACCTACCTAGTGAGACTCTGTCTAAGAAAGAAAGAAAGAAAAAGAGAGAGAGAGAAAGACAGAAAAGATCTTTACAGATCTTTGCATGGTTATAATCTTTTTCTCAGTACTTAGGGCCAAACACAGGGCCTTCGCATGGAACTACATTCCTGCCCCTCTCTATTTTGTAGTTTAGGGCAGGGTCTCAGTTCCCAAGTGGGAAGCACCCTTCGCTGGCTGGGCCCTGAGTGTCCTGGTCACTGTGCTGGAGGCAGCAGCGCCGCCCTGTAGTCCTCCTACTGATGGCTTTCATTTCCCAGACAACCCTTCCTGGCTGCTGGCAGTCCAGGTGGGCCCAGGCAACTCAAAGCTGAGGGCTGGGCAGGGAGGGCCACAGGGTCATGAAATTGGACCTGGGGGCCCTGAGCTCAGGCCAGGGGCAGTCCAGAAGCTGTGATGAAGGATCTAAGCAGGAGGCCCCCAAGCAAGAGGTCTAGAAGGGTTGGTCTGGGCAGGGAGTTCAGTTCTGCAGAACTATAGTGACCTGCTGAGGGGTTGCTTTGTTTTCTTTTTTCATATTGGTCAAATACCTGACACAAAATTTGACGTTTTACCTGGGCCTGGTGGCATATACCTGTAATCCTAGCATTCAGGAGGCTGAGGCAGGAGGATCACTGTGAGTTTGAGGCCAACCTGGGCTACATAGAGAGACCCTGTCTCAAAATAACAACAGTCTAAGCTTTACCACCCTGAATATGCCCGATTGCATCAAAACAACAAAATTGGCATTTTAAGTATGCAATTCAGTGGCATTAATTACATTAACTGCAAAGTTGTACAACTATAACCATTATTTCTAAAAAATTCCATTACCCCAAACAGAATCTCTATACTGTTTTGTTTTGTTTTGTTTTGTTTTGTTTTGAGATAGCATCTCACAGTTGAGGCTGACCTTAAAGTCACAGTGATCCTCCTGCCTCAGCCTCCCAAGTGCTGGGATTACAGGCATGCACTACCACACCTGGCACATTTGTTCATTTTACAGTGATGAAATAGGTGTATTCTACAAGACCAGTGCTCTAACCCCTGAGCTACAGAGCATCTTGAAGTAGACATACTCTAGAATTTATCACTTTCAATACTTTTAAGTCTGTGCATCCCTAACACTAAGTCCCTCTCACTGCAAGCAGCTGGCAGTGTCCAGAATGTTTTATTTTCCCGAAGTGAAACTTTGAACCCATGAAACAAGGTTTCCAGGGTGGTGCATAGCTGAGAGGCAGGGCATGTTCTCAGCATGCTCCAGGCCCTGGGCTCAGTCGCCACCACACATACACTAAAATCATACTACTGAATTTGCTGGCTGTGGTGTCATGTGCCTATAATCTCAGCTCTGAGGAGGAAGGACAATCTCTGAAATCAGGACAAGCCTGGACTACACAGCAAAATCCTGTCTCAAAAGACCAAAATAATAATAATAAAATATAAATTTAAACACTATCCCCTAAATCCTCCTTCTCCCAGTCCCTGGAAATCGCAACTTCTATCCCTAGGACTTTGACTGTTCTAGACCCCTCATACAAGTATACAACACTTGTCCCTGTGCATCTAGTTTATTTTATTTGGCATAATGTTGTCAACTTCTCACAAATCATAGCATATGTTAGAATTTTCTTTATTTTTCAAGGCTGAATAATACTCCATTATGTGAGCAAAAATAGTGTATTCCATTCCATCTTTTATTTATCTGTCCATCTACTGATAGACACTTGGGCTGTTTCACCTTTTGGTTATTGTGAATCATATTTCAGTGGGCTTGGTGTTTGACTCCTTATTTTCAATTTTTTTTTTACTATTTGTAGGAGTGTTGGTGGTGGATCATATGGCAATTATTTTATCTCATTGTTTGAGACAGGGTCTCACTATGTAGGCCAGGCTGACCATAAACTTGTGGCGATCCTCTTACCTCAGCCTCTCGGTGCTGGGATCACAGGTGTGCGCCCCACACTCTGCTCTGGTAATTCTATTTTTAACTTTGGAAGAATGGCCAAGCCATTTCCTACAGGCACTGTACCAGCCCTAGAAGAGGCCATTGCTAGGACCATCCAGAGCTGAGATCAGCTCATCCTCTCATCTTGGCCTGTGTCAGGATTCCTTGGGGAGGAAGAAACCATTTCTCCTGTGTCAG
The DNA here is from genome assembly GCA_004027595.1 of Dinomys branickii. Lineage (NCBI taxonomy): Eukaryota > Metazoa > Chordata > Mammalia > Rodentia > Dinomyidae > Dinomys > Dinomys branickii. The sequence continues at coordinate 32,902 of PVLD010008168.1, read as the reverse complement.
CCACCTGCTTCCAGGCAGGGCAGCAGCTCCTCAGGCTTTTCCTTTTGGTGTCAGCGTTTAAATCTGCTGTGATGACTTCTGACCTTCATTCTGATTCATCCCACTGTTACAAAAATTCTGAGCAAGCTGGGTGTGGTGGCACATGCCTGTAATCCCAGCACTTGGGAAGCTGAGGCAGGAGGATTGCTTCTGGCCAGCCTAGACTACAGAGTGAAATTCTTCTTAAAATAAGCAAACAAAAACAATTATGAGCAAGATGATTAGATTGCCCTTAACAGCAAAATTTCTGCCCTCTCTTGGTTTTGGAGACAGGGCCTTGATATGTGGTCTAGGCTGGTTTTATTATGTACCCCATGGTTGCCTAGAATTTGCAGTGATCCTCCTACCTCAGCTTTCTGAGAGCTAGGATTACAGACACGCACCAATGTGCCCAGTTTCTGTTCGGTTGTATGGTTTCTCTTTGCCTTAAAGCTCTTATGAGCACCTACTCCTGGGCTGGAGTCCTGGCTTTGTGACTATCAGCAAGTCCCTCAACTTCTCTGGCTTGCTGCTCTGTAGAGGATATTGGGAAATGTGAAGTCATAGTTAGATTTTTAGCAGACTGTTTTACTATTTGGAAAAAGAACCCTGTTATATAGTCTATCTTTTATTTTATTTTTGTCTTTTTTGAGACAGGGTTTCACCATGCAGTTCAGGCTGGCCTTGAGCTCAACTTTGTAGCCCAGGCTGGTCTTAAACTCACAACAATCCTCCTGCCTCAGCTTCCCAAGTGCTGGGATTACAGGCGTGTGCCACCATGCCTGGCTTTCATTTCTTACTTTGATGCAAGTTCTCACTAAGTCACTGAATCGCCCAGGCTGGGCTCAAACTTACGATCCTTGTGTTACAGTGGAGTGAACCAAAAATAGGCCAGGTTCTTGGGTATAGAACAGGATAGAACCACTGAGTACACACCTGATAGTGTGTCACAAGCAGCTACATGTGTTGCAGACCACAGGACGGCAGTAGGAAGAGGGCGAAGGTGCTTGCTTTGGCAGCACATATACTAAAATGGGGAGAGGGCGGAGGGTGGAGGGCGGAGGGCAGATGGGTAAAGGAAAGAGGCCTCAAGTGTAAAAGGGAAAAAGGGCCCAAGACTCTGGCTTCCTGTGTTTATAGGGTCAGACCCCACTGCTCCAACTTGCATCCCACTGTCTCTCTGATGCCAGCAATCTGTGCTCCTAACTGATAACCTCAGGGTGCTGCGGCCTCAGAGTTGGACCAAGGGGAGGGAGTGACTCAGCTCCTTTGTTTCAGCTGTACCACTCCTGCGTCAGCCTCCCAGAGTGCTGGAATGACAGGCGCATACGTACCACCATGCCTGTCCCGCCTCAGCCTCCTGAGTGGTGGAATTACAGGCGGGCACCACCACGCCTGGCTTGTTTTATTTTCTAGAGGTACCAGCAGTTATCCATTTGATGTCAGTTTGATTAATTTACAATAGGAAGAGATTATAAAAATTTTCATGTATTTAGAAAATACAGGAAAGTGTTAGAATATTTTAAGAAAAGGTATCTGGGGAGTGGTGCCCCATGCCTGAAATCCCAGCACTTGGGAGGCTGAGGCAGGAGGATCACTGTGGGTTCCAGGCGAGCCTGCACTGTGTAGCAAGACCCTGAGCAAAAAATAAAAATAAACTAAATAAAGGAGCAGTTAAGAGTGGTGGGTGCATACCTGTAATCCCAGCATACCAGGAGGCTGAGGCAGGAGGATTGTTGTATATCAAGACTATCTTAAAAAAATAAGTAAATAAATAAAAAATTTTTGAAAAGACTATATCTTAAAAAAAAAAAAATTAGGGGCTGGGGATGTAGCTCAGTGGCACAGCACCAGCCTGGCCAGTGCAAGGTCCTGCCTGAGTTTGATTCCCAGTACCAAAAAAAAAGAGAGAGAGAGAAAGAAAGAAAGAAAAGAAAAGAAAAAACTAAGTCAGGTGCTGTGGCACACACCTATAATCCCAGCACTCGGGAGGCTGGGAGAATCCTTGCAAGGTCGAGACCAGCCTGGGCTACAAAGTGAGCTCAAGGCCAGCCCCAACTGCATAGCGAGACCCTGTCTGAAAGACAAAAACAAAACAAAACAAAACAAAAACTGGTAACTAAAAAGACAGAAGAGATGCAGGAAACATTTTGTATATTGCTGTCTTCACAGAGACTGCGTGTTTCTTGGCCCCAATTAATGCATACATTTTAGAGGACTTTTTTACTGCAGTAAAATCTATGATTGCTATTGAAGTAGTTTGTCCTAGACAGAGAGGCCTAGATGTTTTGCATGTGGACTTTGCCGACTCATTCATATTCACTTCTCGGAAACAGTGAGAGAATATCTAAAAGTGAATGCTTCTCGTGGTGCCCCTGACTCAGCACAGCCTCAATTCCCTCCTGGCAAAGAAAACCAAGGACTCTGCGACTTCTCCACCGCGCTCAATAGAGCTTTGGGCTGGATGTCCTCAGTGTCTTGTGAAGCAGCCTCTAGGGGCAGGAGACAGGACCAGGGTGCACAGACAGTACTTGGCTCGCCTGGGGATGCTCTGTGCCTCTGGGGCACCACGTACATTTGTTTGTAAAATGGGGAATAACTGGTATTGTTTTACTTTTCTTACTTCCTTTTTGTTGTTGTTGTTGGGGGTGGTTTAAGACAGGATCTGGCTAGACAGGGTCTAGCCGAGGTTGGCCTCCAACTCAAGGTGGCGTGTTGGGGTGACAGGCGTGCGCCACCACACCTGGGTCCATGTGAATGAGTCTTCAGGACACTAACTGCCAAGTGAAGTAAATGACAGTCACAGAGGGACAGAGACTGCAGGATTCCTATTTATCCAAGGTCTGGAGCCCGGCGTGGTGACGCATACCTGTAATCCCAGCACTCGGGAGGCTGAGCCAGGAGGATCACTGGGAGTTCAAGGCCAGCGCGTGCTACAAAACGAACTCAAGGCCAGCCTGAACTACACAGCAAGACCCTGTCTCAAAAAGATAAAAGAAAAAAAAATCTGAGGGCTGAGAGCAGTCAGAGGCAGAGTGACAGTGAGCTGGTGGGGGTGAGGGCATGAGGAGGGGCAAGGGGACGAGGTTGCCCTATCACAGAGAAAAAGCACTCAATGCCTGGCAGCTAGTCAGGGCAAGGGGGCTTCCCAGGCTGGGATGCGGCTGGGGAGGGTGCCGTCTAGCACACCTGCGTTATATGTTCCATGCATCTCCCTAAAGGAAGACGCTCAGGGTAACATGGCCGCCCCTCGTACCAGCCTACTTTGTTAAACGGAGATCTGCTCAGTTTTGTCTCTTTTTTGCAGTAATTGGGATCAGACCCACAGCCTTGTGCCTGCTAGGCAGGTGCCCTAGCATGAACTACAACCTTGGTCTTTCTTTGTTATTTTCTATTTTAGAATTAAATTATTATTACCACTATTGCTATTATTATTAGTGATATTGGGACTGGAACCTAGGGCCGTCACACTGAGCTGCATCCCCAGACCTTTTTACATCGCATCTACCCAAGGACTAAATTCCCCAGACTGGACTAAAACTCAGGATCCTCTTTGGTGTCACCAGGGCTGGGGATATAGCTCAGTGGAATAAGCGCTTGCCTAGCAAGCGCAGGGTCCTGAGTTTGATCCCCAGTACCGCAAAAAAAAAAAAAGAAACTTCTCTTTGGTGTCACCACACCTAGCTTTTTTTGGTCTTTTTTGACACAGAGTCTTGCTATGCAGTTCAGGCTGGCCTTGAGCTCACTTTGTAGCCCAGGTTGGCACTGCCTCAGCCTCCCCAAGGGCTGGGATTATAGGTGTGTATCACCACACCTGGATATATTTTTTTTTTGGTACAGGGAATTGAACTCAGGACTTATGCTTACCAGGCAGGTGCTGTGCTACTGAGCTATATACGCAGCTTTTTTTTTTTTTTTTTTTTTTTTGAGAGAGACAGGATCTTAAGATCTTGTAAAATTTCTCAGGTTAATCTTGAATTTATGGCTGACCTGCCTCATCCTCCTGAATAGCTGGGATCACAACTGTGTACCATCATGCCTAGCTTAGTTTTCTTTTATTGAATGCTGACCCTTTAAAAGAAAATATCAGTTTAAGACTAGACATGGTGACATGTTCCAGGAATCCCAGCACTTGGGATGATGAGGCAGGAGGATTGCCATGAGTTCAGGCCAGCCTGGGGTACACAGTGAGTTCAAGGCCAGCCTGAACTATATAATGAGACCCTGTCTCAAAAAATTCAAACCAAAAAAAAAAAGTTCAAATGAAGCGAAGTGCAGACTTAGAGACTTAATAATTTAACCCTTCCAGAGTAAAGCTTGAGGCTTAACTCAGATATAATGGCTAGGGCCATGTCTTGTGAGGTGTCACCATGTAGCAGGGTCACCATGGTCCCAGCCTGCCTTGTGCACCCCCTTTCTTCCTCCTCTTGTTCCCCCTGTGGTGCTGAGGGTGGCACCAGGCCTCAAGTCCACTGGACAAGGCCTCTGTCCCTGAGCAGCATTTCCAGCCCCATTCTATCCAAGCAGATCCTGACTCTAGGGCAGCATGAGAAAAGTGGAAGTATTCACGACCCAATTGTCATTTGAGAGGCCACCAAGCAGTGTGCAGAGAGGAACTTTAGATCCATGGGCCAGTGCTTCTCAGGGGTCAGAGATAAGGTGAGTAGGCAAGAAAAATGGCTGGGGCTGTAACTCAGCAGAAACAGCCTGGAACCAATCCTCAATATTGCAAAAAACAAACAATATAAAATAAAGGCAGGAAGCACCCAGAGACCTCCGAGCAGCCCAGAGTGGGAGGCTAAGCTGGAGGCCCAGCAGCCAGACCACTGCAGGCCAGACCGAACTCAGCGCCACTCCTGGCTCAGGGTGCTCTGCCCGAGCAGTAGGCCCTTATCATGTATGGCTTTGCAGTTGTGGCTTGGTCTGTCCTCTGGTGACCCCCAAGGCCTATGACATGGTCATTTTGTCATTCAGCAAGGCCCATGTGGGGTCAGGGAGAAGCTTAGGTTTGTGTGCCGCACCCACCCCCGCCCCGCCCCCATGTGTATTAGGCTTTTGTCAAAGCCACCACCAGGCGGGTGAGAACATCTGTCCTCCATTACTGTCCCCAGTTCCGGCACTGGGGCAGGGACACAGCAGGTGCTCAGTACATGTTTGCTGAACCAAATCAGTAAGTCACTCCCAAGCCTGGTGTGACAAAGGCTGACTCAGGACAGAGGGCTCAGAGGATCTCTCCATACCAGGGCTGTGAAAATCAGCATGGCCCGGCCTGCCCAGGGCTATGCAGGGATTTCAATACAGAATGTATTCCTTTCCAGGCTTCTGGATTTTAATTTTCAGGCCCTTTTCCCCTGCTGTAGATCTTTTTTTTTTTTTTTTTGTCTTTTTGAGGCAGGGTCTTGCTATGCAGTTCAGGCTGGGCTTGAGCTCACTTTGTAGCCCAGGCTGGTCTTGAACTCGTAAGATCCTCCTGCCTCAGCCTCCTAGGTGCTGGGATTACAGGTGTACACCACCATGCCTGGCTTTAGTCTTATTTTCAGAGGAAATTTTAATTACTACACATGAGAACCAGGATAACCTCTATATTATGTTATTGTAAAGCATGATTATTTTTTAGATGGGCATTTTTTGGATTAGAACAGCTGAGTACAGTTTTATAGAGGATTTAACTGGCAGCTGCCAAATCAGGCCTTTCTTTATTTCTTTATTTGTTTGTTTATTTATTTCTGAGACAGGGTCTTGCTTTGCTGGCTGGGATGTTGAGTTCCTAGATGCCCATGAGTTGCTTTGTTTGTTTGTTTGGTTTTTTAGTCTTTTTGAGACAGGGCCTGGCTATGCAGTTCAGGCTGACCTTAAGCTCACTTTGTAGCCCAGGCTGGCCTTGAACTCCCAAGGATCCACCTGCCTCAGCCTCCCGGAATGCAGGCGCTTTTGCCACTGAGCTATATCCCCGGCTGCTGCTGAGATTATTTTGCAAGAGGAAGAGACTTTCCTACTCGCTGTGGCAGAGCATTGCTGCCTCCGCCCCCTGTGGTGTCGGCATCTCCTAGTATGCCCGAGGAGACTAATCTTGTGTTGACCACACAAGATGATGCCCACGCTCCTCAGGACTCACCCTCACCACCCATTTTTGCCTCTAGGCCCATAACCAGGCTCAACTCACAGAAGGCTCCTAAGGGTGAGGTACATAGTGTGACCCACCCTATTCTCCCAAAGAACTTGAATTTTCTCTTAAGTAGAGGCCTAATGAGCAAGTGTGGGAATGGATTTTACAAGTGTGGGATAATGGTGGAAAAAATATACACCTGGATCTGGCCAAGTTTGTTGATATGGGCCCATTAAGCAGAGATTCTGAATTTAATGTTGCAGCTCAAGGAGTAAAGAAAGGTGTTAGTAGTTTATTTGACAAGTTGGCAGAAGTGTGGATCAAAAGATGGCCCACTATGAATGAGTTAGAGATGCCTGATGTTCCCTGATTTACTATTGACAAGGGATTGAGAGGCTTAGGGAAATGGGAATGCTGGAGTGGATCTGTCAAGTTAAACCTAATCCTCCATATTGGGATGATCCAGAAAATATACCCTCCACCAGCACCTTGAGAAACAGATTTGTGAGGGGAGCACCAGCATCCCTGAAGAGCCCTGTCATTGCTTTTCTCTGTATGCCAGGCCTTACAGTGGGGACTGTGGTTACTCAATTAGGACATTTAAGGGCAATGGGCTTGATTGGATCCCAGAGTGGCCGAGGTCAGGTGGCAGCGCTCAGTTGCCAAAGGCAGGGTCCCGTACCCATACTTATCGTAATGGACAGCAGATGCAGATCTGCTGAGTCACTTAGCCAAACCTCTAGGCTCCCCCAAGTTGACACAATGTTTCAACCATAACACCTTGTATTACCCTTCCAGCCTGCAAGAAGTCCTTCTTGTCTGCCACTGCCTTTACCTGGAGATACTATAAAGATGAATGAGATTACCCGGCACAATAGGAGGTGGGAGCATATGTGAACCCGTGTAAGCTTCTTAGTAATGAAACATAGAACCCAAAACCCCATTCTGTTATTGGCTCCTCTAGTGCTACAGCTCAGTACGTACAGTACACCACTAATCAAGGCATTCATTCAACCTGACTGGAGATGTGGCCTTCTCATGTTGAATTTAAAACATTTTTCCTTTAGATTGTTTTGGTTTAGAAAGTTTCAAATGTCACTGGTCCTTAAAAAGAAGACATTCACTGGGCATGGTGGTGCACACCTGTAATCTCTGCACTTGAGAGGCTGAGGCAGGAGGATCACCAAATGTTTGATGCTGGCTTGTGCCACATAGTGAGACCCTGTCTCCAAAAAAAGACATTCACTCTTTGATCATTGCCATCGTGCACACTGAACTGGGTGTCATTTGCTAAATGCCTTCCAGTGACTAAGCACAGTAGTGATCTGCAGGCGGGGTTCAGGCTGAGTCTCAGCAGTTGCACTCAAAGCCACTTACAGGCTTAAAACTGGGAGGGTTTGCTGAGTTGGTACAGGGGCAAGAGACAGCCTGTCCACAGCGGGGCGTGGTGGCACACGCCTATAATCCCAGCATTTGGGAGGCTGAGGCAGGAGGATTGCCATAAGTTTGAGACCAGCCTGAGCTACATAGTGAGTTAAAGGTCAGCCTAAATTGCATAGGGAGACCCTGTATCAAAAAAAAGAGAGAGAGACCACCTGTCCACACCATCACTAAAAGAATGTGTTTTACAAACAAGGACCGTTCACAGTTGTAATTTCTCAAATGTGTGCACTTAGCTTTGTCATTAAAGGAATTAAATGACAAATTAAAATGTAATTAAAAGAATGCAAAGCTGGGCGTGGGGCCGCCCATAATCCCAGCACTCAGGAGGCTCGTCACGAGTTCGAGACCAGCCTGGGCTACAAAGTGAGCTCAAGGCCAGCTTGAACTGCAAAGTGAGACCCTGTCTCAGAAAGACAAAAAAGAGAAAAAAAAGAATATGGTCTTGGGCAAGGGATATACCTCAGTGGCACAGTGCCTGCCTGCTAGGCATGAGGTCTTGAGTTCAATTGCTTGTACTAAAAAAAAAAAAAAAAATGGTATAGAGGTTCACGCTAGAAATGTCTCAAGTGTATTCCAAGGCCAATTTTGAACTTTTTGTGGAAACAGAATCTTGCTATGTAGCTCAGGCTGGCCTCCAACTCCTGGTGGTTCTCCTGCCTCAGCCTCCTGAGTGCTGGGATTACAGGTGTGCACTACTACACTGGAAGAGAACTATTTATTTTTGTACCGCAGTACTGGCCGTTGCTCCCAAGGCCTTTGCACTGATCTACATTCTCAGCCCATTTTTGAAATTTTTGAGACACAGTCAGTCTTAAGTCACTCAACGGCTTAAACTGGGCTCCAACATGAAATCTTCCTGATTCAGCTTCCCAGGGGGTTGGGATTACAAAAGTGAGGCACCATGCCCGGTGTGAACAATTCAGCCAATAAAAGCTTCTTGGTTTCGTCTGAAGCAAGAGCTACCTATGACTGTACAATTTCTTTTAGAGCCAATGCCAAATCCAAACTGAAGACCATTTCGGAATATGATAGTGCCAGTCAAATAGCTCTCCTGGCTCGCTCTCTTTCCCCTAAATCCTGGGGGATGTCACGCCTACTGTGTTAAGTGGGTCATAAGGAGGGTTGTGACATAATCCCATCCCTGACCCTCCCCCAGTACTGGATAGGGAAACCAGGGCTTTCACCTTGAGCTACATCTCCAGCCCTTTCCACCTTATTTTGAACGCAGGGTTTCACTGTAGCCCAGGCTGGCCTGGCACTTGAGATCTTCCTGCCTCAGCATCCCGAGCGCTGGAATTACAAGCGAGGGCTATCGCGCTCGGCTCACCAGTTTTTATTTAGCGCCGGCGGTAGAGAGAAGACTTACTCAAAATCAAAACCAAAACCAAATCCTGACTTGATCCTAAAGTAAACGTGTTTATCAGGAAATACGGCCGGGTTTTCAAACCTAAGCGCCCGGGAGAGCCAGAGAAAGGCTCCTTGCAAATTACAGCCACGCTCTCTGGCCGTGTGCTGGCCTTCCTGGCTGCAGCTGCCGGGAAGAAGCACCGGACTCCGACGTCCCGACTCTGCAGGACGGGCGGGGAGCAGTGGCAGAGCAAAGGATTCGCAGGGAGCCCGGGCGGGGCTGCGAGCGGGAAAGGCCCCGCGCTGGACAGCACAGGAAGGGCCGCGGCGCGAGGAGCCAGACGGCCACCCCGCCCTACGTCGCGTTCGTGCGGGGCGGACGTCCCCGGGGGGCGGACCTGATTGGACGGTTGAGGCCCTGCACGCTGATTGGCCGCGTGGGCGAGGCGGAGAGGAGCCGTGCGCAGCGACGTGTGTGGGGCCGTGTGCAGATCCGCGTGTGGCGCAGGCAAGGACCCTGAAAATAAACAGCCGCTGCCTCGCGAGCTTCCTTCTCTGGGCCTGCGTCCGAGTCTCCGCTGCTGCGGGTCAGCTCAGACGCCGAAGGTGAGGTAGAACGTGTGGGCCGGGGGTGGGGAAGCCGCGGTGCGGGCTTCAAGTGGAGGCGGACGGGAGGCGTCGGGAGCGGGGCGATGGCGGCCGCACTTTGGCCTACGCTGCTGCTGCTGCGTCAGGAAGGGAGCTCGGCCGCCGCCTCGGGCCCGGCTTCCGGTCCACAGCCACCAGCGACCGCGGTGCCCTTCCTGGGTCCGGGGGCGCGGTGCTGCGCTTAGCCTCCCCCGCCTAGGCCGCACTCGGGACCGCGCGCTTGGCGGAGGAGGCCGTGCCGGGCACTGCTAGGCCGAGGCCAGCGCTCGTGTCGGGGGTGCGGGGCAGGGGCCGCTTGGCGGGAACCGACGGACGGACGGGCGGTGGGGGATGGGTGGGCCATGTGCCCGGCCGGGCGCTGGCCGCGGGACCCGGGGACCCTCGCAGCCAGACCTGGGCATCTGGGGAATGTGTTCTCCGTGCTGGGCAGCGTCCCTGTCGTTTAACTTTTCACATAGGTTGAAGTTATTTACCTTACACTGTCATTCTGAAGGAGCTGATAGGAACTTCTTTCGCTGAATCAACAAGATTTTAAGTTCCAAAGGCCTTGTTAAGAAAAGCCCTTCCTAGAAAAAAGACACGAGTCTGTCAGGGCTCTGACACCATGGTTTGAGGAGTAGCCTTTGCTGTCATTTGTTGGATTAAACGGGTGCAAATGACAGTTGAGACCAGAAGTTTCCATTTAGGTTGACCATAACGTGAAATCCTATTTTAGGGAGCCATGGTCGCCCACGTTTGGGTTTGGGTGTTGATTTTGTTATGGACAAGGCTTGTGTCTTGTTGCCACATGTTAAGCACATGGCCTCAGCCAGAGGGCATTTCAAAAGGAAACGATCTTAGAAAATTTGCCCCGTAATTGTCTCTGACTTAAGTAGTGTGCGTCATTCGGAAGGGCCCACAGAGGTAGGGTAAAAGAAGCCAGGATTTGAATTTTTTTGTCTTTTATTTAAAAGAATGATTGATCTCATTGCCATTTTGTTCCCAAATTAAATTTTAAGCAATTTTCTCACATTTCTGTTGTCTGACTCCATTTTGGAGCGAAACAGCCAGTTAATATTTGCATCAATAAGTCGAATCTTTGAGGGTTTTTAAAAGATTTATGAAATGTAGACCTTTTTTCCTAAGCTGTTTACGAAATACCTAAAGAATGACCCTGATGAAGGCTTATCAGAGTGTCAGTCCTAAGTACATTTTTTTAGCCGACTTGTCTTCAAGGACCTCTTTGTACTAGAATATAAAAGGAATAATTCGTTACATTCCCAAGGGATGAATAAAGGACTTAAAATTTTTCCCAAGTGCAACTCTTGGTTACCATTTTTTACATGAGCTGAAAGTATTTCGGTGTATTTTATGTATACATCCCATTAGAAGACTTTCTTGGGAATCAAAGGTCCACATTCCTTTTTTTTTTCCACATTGCTTTTCATATTGATAAGCGAAGTGTTTGATTTCAAGCAGATCTGCAGTCTTTAAAGCACTCTAGGCCTGGCTGGGCCTGGTGGTGCAGGCCTGTAATCAGCACTTGGGAGGCTGAGACAGAAGGATCACAGCGAGTTGGAGCCAAACCTGGGCTACATAGTGAGTTCAAGGCCAGTCTGAACTACCTATCCAGACCCTGTCTCCAGAAAAAAAAAAAAAAAAAAAAAAAAAAGGGCCAAATCAGTGGCAGCCTAAGGGGCATGTCTTACACTGGCAGTTGAGCACCTGAAACGAAGTGACTTTTAAATTATTATGAGTTAATTTTGTGAAATGATTTATGGTTGGGTTCCTTTTACCTTTGCATCATATAAATATGTCGAGTATATGAGAAGATAACAGATAAGTGCTTACAAACAATGGGACCACAATTGGGCTAATTGGAATGTCTAGCTTATTTTAGGCTGAACGCCCAGCCTTAGAAATTTTGCTCTGTTACTTTAACCACAGGAGTGAATGTTCCAAAGATAAAACAAAAGGTCTGATTGGTGTCTCTCCTCACCCTGGCCTTCTGACTGAGGGTAGGTGGAGAGCCAGAAGACCAATGCCAAGGTGCCTGGCCCGCTCTGGGGAGCAGCTTTTCCTGCTCTCCCTTAATGGAGCTCCACCTCTGCAGTGTCAGCCTGGCGCAGTAGGGGAGTGCCACTGAGAGGTCCGGTGAACTGCGCAGCGTTGTCATGTAGGAATAATAAAATGAGACTTGTGGCCATCGGAATTCGGGTTGTAAGTGGGGTCTTGTTAATTAGGAAGGTGCAGTGATTGGTTGGAGTGGCTCCATAATTACAGATGAGGGGATTAACTAGTGAAATTCAGTTGCCAGCATTTGTGTGCTGGTACTGTACTCCTAAATTCTGACTCAGACAACAGTTTAGGAAAGCTGCGTGAAGGTAATACTGTGAATGAATTCCAGGTATAATATATGACTGGATTTTTGAAAAGTTTTACTTTGGTTTGTTTGTGCAGTTTTTGTTTTGTTTTTTGGGGGGGGTTGTCTTTTTGAGACAGGATCTCCGTGCGCAGTTCAGGCTGGCCTTGAGCTCACTTTGTACCACAGGCTGGTCTCCAACTCACGATGTTCCTCTTGCCTCAGCCTCCCTAGTGCTGGGATTATAGGCTTGCGCCACCACGCCTGGCCATGGATAAAACATTTGTTAGTGTCTGATTCATTGTAGATATTTGGCCTTTTTTTTTTTTGGTGCTGGGAATCGATCTCAGGATCTTGTGCTTGCCATGGCAGCAGGCACTTGTGCCACCCAGCTATATCCTCAGCCCCCTTTTAACCCATTAAAACCTTTCAGGTAATCAAGTTGGGATAAATGCCTGAAGAAGGGTAAGAACAGAATTGCTGCAAATTACGTGCTGTGTTCATCTTCCTGGCCAAAAACCAAGCAATGCAGGATGCATCCTTCCTCCCATTATATCTGTAATTCATAAAAAAAGTGTTTCTGTGCCACATTGAGACATCAGACTAATGTAACTGGAGCATAACAGTACATTGAGAGCAAAAGTTCTACTATGGTTTGAAAACATTGGGGCCAGCAATATTGATGAGGCAGTGGTGGCCCTGAGCTTGGGAAAGAGAATTTGGGGACATACAGTATACAAATGGGAATTTGTACAGCTGTGTTGGGAAAACCACGTGAACAAAGTTAAGCCAGACGCTTGTGTCATTTTTATCCTCAATGTTCCTATTATTAACGTTCATTTAAGTGTGTTTAGAAGGGTGGAATCAGGATTACTTTGTGTATTGCAGCTGTTACTTGAACACATACTGTTAAGTAGTTTACTTTGTTCTTTGTATCAGATGTAGTTAATGAAGACAAGTTAGTAGAACCCTTAGTACTTTTAAACTCCAGGATTTAATCCCAAAAACTTAGATAAGTGCAAAATTTGTAAAATAGTTAAATTTAGCTGAGTGTGTTAGCCCGGTATGGTGGCGAATGCCTGTAATCCCAACACTTAGGAAACTGAGGCATGGGCCTATACAGTGAACAGACTAATCTGAACTACGCAGTGAGACTGACTCCAAAAACGTCAAATTTAGCATACATAGCCTCTCAAGCTTTTTTGTCGGGGGGGGAGAGTCTCTTTTGAGAAAAGGTCTCGCTATGCAGTTCAGGCTGGCCTTGAGCTCACTTTGTAGCGCAGGCTGGCCTACACTTGCAATGATCCTCTTGCCTCTCCAGTACTGGGATTACAGGCTTATGCCACCATTTCTGGCTTTTTCTCTGTCTTTGTTGGTTTTTTTTTTCTTTTTGAGACAGGCTTTCACTATGCATTTCAGGCTGGCCTTGAACGCAGCAGTCCTCCTGCCTCAGCCTCCCAAATGTGTGGGGTCACAGGAGCACACACTCACACCCACCTTTTGATTTTGTTTTTCAGCACCAGGGATACTGGTCCCCAGGCAAGCTCTGTACCACTGAACTACACCGTCAAACCCACACACGTTTTTAAATTGAACAAACCTTGTATAGTTCTCACTGCAGATCATTTTTACTAACTTTTATGAGTAGAAGAGCGCGGCCATACATTTTTGGGGTAACAAAGCAGGTAGTTCGGTTGGGTTAACTGATTTACTTAAATTTAAATGTGAAACAAGTAAAAAAAAAAAAAACTTAGCTGTGACACAGTCATTATCCATGTCAGGATACATTGATGCAGCACAGAGGTCCAAGAAAGAGTGCACTGATGCTGCCTGGCAGTAGTGAAGAGGCAGCTGCTTTTGCAGTCTTTTTGTTTATCCTGATACTGTGGATTGAATTTGGGGCCTTTGCACTGAGCCACATCCCCAATCCTTTTTATTCTTTGAGACGGAGTCTGAGGAGCTGGGGATATAGCTCAGTGGAATAAGCGCCTGCCTAGCAAGCGCAGGGTCCTGAGTTCGATCCCCAGTACTGCAAAAAAAAAAAAAAAAGAGACGGAGTCTGACTAAATCTTTCCAGCTGGGCTTGTTTCTCAGCCTCCCAGGGTACTAGATTACAGTAATAGTCAGGTTTTATCTTGTGGCAAGTATTTTGTGGCATCCTATATAATATATAGGACTAGTTGATTATAAATTCTTGTAGTAATTTGAAGAATTGGGACAAATAAGGGGCTTTGGGCCAATTGCTAGCTTTTTTAAAAAAGATTATTATGAATTGGAGTATCCAAACATTAAAAGAGGAAGTTGCGGATTTTTTCTTAATTAGAAACTAAAGTTTTGGATATTTTGTTTTTTGCTTCTGATGTTTTAGTTTTATGAGACAGGGTCTCACTGTGCAATTCAGGCTGGTTTTGAACTCACTGTGTAGCTCAGGCTGGCCTCAAGCTTGCAGGGATCTTTCTGCCTCAGCCTCCCAAGTGCTGGGAGTACAGGAGTGTGCCACCATTCCCAGCTAGAGTGTCTTTGTTGTTGTCATTGTTGTCTTTTTGAGACAGGGTTTCTCTGTGCAGTTCAGGCTGGCCTAGAGCTCACTTTGTAGCCCAGGCTGGTCTCCAACTTGGAACGATCCTCCTGCCTCGGCCCTCCGGAGTGCTGGGATTACAGGCATACGCCACCATGCTCGGCTAACCAAGTATGTTAGACCTTAATAGGAAGAGAGTTCCAAGCTGGGAGACACATTCAGATTCTTTGTACTATAGAGTTGGCCCTTAAGGATTGGAAAGGCCATAACAGGTGTAGAGGGCAGTGCGGAGGGAGGGTAAGGCAGCCAGGAGCTGCATCAGGCCGTGAAAGTCATGGAAGATCATGGAGCTGTGATTCTCAGCCATCTCACTGCAGTTTTCCCAAGGAACTAAGTTTGAATTTCTCTGAAGACCTTTTTAACTAAATATGTTTGTACATACTAGGACGGGGACCTACCTTGAGGATAAGTGGGACACCTCTAAAATGTTGTGAGGCATGAGTTGATACAAATTTCTCCTTTAAAAAAGCATAGTGGGAATTGTTGGCTTACTTGTGCTAGTTGAGACAAGTCTATCACAAGGCGCCAGTATTTAGTGAAAATGTAGACCAACTGACTCACTGTGATGGGATTGGTCACAGACAGAAGGCAGATTTCAGACACATTACTGTATTTAACCCCACTGAAGAGAACTTTTTAAAAAAGCATGTGCCAAACCGAGGCTGGGTCTTTGGGCTATTAATGAAATTAGCCTTTTATTCCCTTTCAAAATTATAATGGGCCAGGCATGGTGGCACATACCTGTAATCCCAGTACTCAGGAAGCTGAGACAGGAGGATTGCCATGAGTTTGAGGCCAACTTGAGCTACATAGTAAAACCCTATCTCCAAAAAAAAAAAAAAAAACCTAGTCTGACGTGGTGGTACACACTTGTAATCACCACAAAAAGACCCCCAAAAAAACACCTAAAAGTTATAATGTGGCTTTGTTTTTCATTCTTTCACTAACCTTAATTTTGTTCTAATAAAGTAGATTATGTGAGAAAAGGTTTTTTTTAAAATTTTTTGTGTGTGTTTTTTTTGAGATAGGGTCTCACTATGCAATTCAGGCTTGCCTTGAGCTCATTTTGTAGCCCAGGCTGGTCTCAAACTTGCAACAATCTGAGTGCTGGGATTATAGGCGTGTGCCACCATGCCCGGTGAGAAAAATTGTTAAATACAAAACAGACATTTGAAACTTCTTTTACAGTGTATAAAGTTCTGGCTTTGGCACTAAGAGGTGGAGTACATGGTTGTTTTGCAGAATAGTTTAATTGTAGTCTTATAGAACACTGTTAGCAGGCATATTTTGTTTTAATTAAGTTGAGAAATACTGCTTTCCCTACATATAATTTGAGACAGGATCTCTCTTTTTTTGGTACTGAGAATTGAAATCAGGACCTCAAACATTCTATGTGTTGTACACTGAGCTATATCTCTGGCCCCTAAATACAATTTGTAATTTGTACTGAAACAACAATTTTAGCCAACCTTAGGAATTAGGGTAGGACAAAATAAAGGTTAATGTTAAAATGTAATTTTAATTGTTCCATTCCAAAATAATTTTAAAAAAAATTTTTTTTCTCTTTTTATGAACTTGGATTTGGACCCCTGAGAAGAGAGAAAACAAGATCACATGGATTTAAGAAACAGTTTAGGAAAAATCCTGTATTAGTTAATGAGTTCTTGAGTAGCTAAATTTTAAAAATTGGTATTTGTACTGAAAGTAAACCTAAAGTTTTGTTAGCGTTATTTCACTGATGAGTATGTGATGATTCATTATGTTTATCTTTGTATGTTCTAATTATGAAATTAACAGATCCTTTTACATTATTTTGAAAGGGAGATTGTCTGGAACTTTTCTTTTTGAGATGGCATTTGGCCATATGGTTCAGTTTGTCCTGTAGTTCAGCTTGTCCTTGAACTCACTATACAGCCCAAGCTGACCTTGAACTCCTGCTCTCTGCTCCTCTGGGATTGCAGATGTAGAGTATATTATCACAGTTTGCTCTAGTTTAATTTTTGACAGTTGAAATCCAGTCTTAGCTGGATTGAAACATTCTGTTTCTAGAGGTGTTGCCTTTGTGTAGCTTTGTACTTGACACTGGTATTAAGGGTAAAATTATTTAGATATGGAAGCAAAGAAGTGGGTTTATGATTACGTATGCTGTTTTCTTCATTTTATTCTTTTTTTTTGAGGCAGAGTCTCACTCTGCAGTTCAGGCTGGCCTTGAGCTCACTTTGTAACTCAGGCTGGTCTTAAACTGGAATGACCCTCCTGTCTCAGCCTCCCAGAGTGCTGGGATTACAGACAAGCACCACCACACCTGGCCTCTTTTTCGTTTTTAAAACTGCACAGCTCAGGCTGGCCTTGAACTGCATGATATCCTGCCTCAGCCTCCTTGGTGCCGGAATTATAGGCATGCACTGGCTTCATTCTATTCTATTTTGTTACATTTCATTCTATTCTAGGAATAGCCTTTGATTATTTTTAGGTTCTCATATAAGTGTAAAATCCATTTACTTTAGTGTGAATTTATTTTTTTTTTAATAACAAGTAAGTCTAGTGTGGAATTCCAATTAGCCTTGCTTCAAATGTAAAATTACGTTATGGAAACAATTGGTAGACCAGAAGAAGAAAAAACTACAAGTGTTCCCAGTACTTTGGGCACTATTTCCACTTTGGTGAACCTTCTTGTTTTCTTGGTATTTTAAATGGACTTCTACCCACCAGAAGTAAAAGTTTTTTTGTATATTGACTATTACTTTAACATTACTGCTTTAAACACTATATCAAGCATCAGGCAAGTGCAGCAGTGTAATTAGGGAGTGTTTTAAGTGCTAAGATTATAGAGGGAAAGTTTTCTTTACACTCATATATATTGTAGGTGTGTAATGGGTAAGTGTAGATGTGTATTTCTAACCAGTACACTTTCAAGTGGCTTACTGTGATTTTTAATATTTCCAAGATCTAATTGCAGCCATGAGCAGCAATGAGTGCTTCAAGTGTGGACGATCTGGCCACTGGGCCCGGGAATGCCCTACCGGAGGAGGCCGTGGTCGTGGAATGAGAAGCCGTGGCAGAGGTGGTTTTACCTCGGATAGAGGTATTTTTGTCGAATAAAAAATTTTGAAGTACTTGAGTATTCACTAGTAGCGAGACTCATCTAATTAGCCATATTCTTCTTGTTTCTACTCGAAATAGGTTTCCAGTTTGTTTCCTCATCTCTTCCAGACATCTGTTACCGCTGTGGTGAGTCTGGTCATCTTGCCAAGGATTGTGATCTTCAGGAAGATGGTAAGTATTTAACTCTTTTCCTGTTCCTCTAGACAGAGAGAGGTCAGTGTGTACCACCCCAGGTAGCCCTGGGGAGGGTTTTGGCCATGAGGTCTCAAGTTGTGTGGGTTGGAGTGTAACTATACCTTGAACAGGTTTTATAGTCTGGGTCTGCTTCTTTTCCTTATTGTTGAAGCCTGCTATAACTGCGGTAGAGGTGGCCACATTGCCAAGGACTGCAAGGAGCCGAAGAGAGAGCGGGAGCAGTGTTGCTACAACTGTGGCAAACCAGGTCATCTGGCTCGTGACTGTGACCATGCGGATGAGCAGAAGTGCTATTCTTGTGGAGAGTTTGGACACATTCAGAAAGACTGCACCAAAGTGAAGTGCTATCGGTGAGTTGATACACTGCTAGTCTGCAGACTGGAGATGGCGTGGCTGAAGGGAAGTAAGCTCGAGTGGGGCAGTGCTTCCCACGGGAATGGTGAGGACCGGATGAGACTTTGCAGGGGCTTATTTGTACAGCATCAGCCTGTATTCTGCCATGGTGAAGTATGTATGAGTATAGATTTTTTTCTGCCCCTCTTAAATGGGGTTCCACTGTATAGGCCAGGCTGGCCTCAACTACAAACTCTCCTGCCTTGGCTTTTTGAGTGCTGGCATTGAGGTGCATGCTACAATAACTGCTTTGCTTTTTGGGGTATTTTTGAGACAGCTTGGCTATGTGCCCCATGCTGGCCTTGAACCCACAAGTACTCACTTGCCTTAGCCTGCTTCCGGAGAGCTGGGATTACAGGCATGTACCTCCATTTCCAGCCTGTACATTTTTTTTTCTTAGTTCACAAATTTATTATGAAAAACACTGCAGTATTCTTGTGCGATAACATCGTGTTAACAGGAAGGTGGAAAACATTTCTGTTCCGAACTCACCAGGTTCTGATAACAGAGAACAACATGGGGGTGAGATGTGAGAGGAGAATACACTGAGTGCAGACAAACAATTAACAGGATCCCTGAAAATAAGCAAAACACCTTCAAAACTCATAAGTAAAGGGAGGCTTGGTGCTTATTTTTAAAAATGTTCATTAAGTGCCAATGATTGTTCGTTGCTATCCTTATCTACAGTCATGCTGAGTAAAGCTATAGCTGAATGCCGTTCTGTACATATTAAACTAGTCAGGTTGCTGTTGCTCAGGCTGCATCTGAACTTGCAGTCTTCCTGCCTCAGCCTCTCAGAGTTCTGAGATTACAGACATGTGGCTACCACATTCAGCTGCCTGGCTTTATTTGATGTCAGTTGACCTGTTGTGTGTGGGTGGGTGGACCAAAAAAAAAAAAAAACTATTTTGTCTGAAGCTGAAGCAGTCTTACTATATAATTCAAGCTAGTCTAGAACTCGTGGTGATGGTCCTACCTTAGCCTGTTTTTTTTTTGTTTTTTTGTTTTTTTCCTTTTTGAGACAGTCTCGCTGTGCAATTCAGGCTGGCCTTGAGCTCATTTTGTAGCACAGGCTGGCCTTGAACTAGCAACAATTCTCCTGCCTCAGCTTCCCCAATACTGAGATTACAGGTGTGTGCCACCATGCCTGGCCTGCCTCAGCCTCCTTAGTGTTGAGCTTAATCGTGCATCAGCATGCTTAAACAGAGCAAACATTTGAGTGGCTTTTTCCTGCCTTTAGTTTGTTAATAGGAAGTATTATTCAAGACAGATGTATTTCTTAGCTTTATAGTGGGCTTTTATTCAGTAATGACTTGCTTTGGTAGACAGTTTTACTTGTTCCAAATATCATTGTGAAATTTTCAATTTCTTTTTCAGGTGTGGTGAGACTGGTCACGTAGCCATCAATTGCAGCAAGACAAGCGAAGTCAACTGTTACCGCTGTGGCGAGTCAGGGCATCTTGCACGGGAATGCACGATTGAGGCCACAGCCTAATTATTTTCCTTTGTCGCCCCTCCTTTTTCTGATTGATGGTTGTATTATTTTCTCTGAATCCTCTTCACTGGCCAAAGGTTGGCAGATAGAGGCTATTCCCAGGCCAGTGAGCTTTACTTGCCGTGTAAAAGGAGGAAAGGGGTGGAAAAAAAAACCGATTTTCTGCATTTAACTACAAAAAAAGTTTATGTTTAGTTTGGTAGAGGTGTTATGTATAATGCTTTGTTAAAGAACCCCCTTTCCGTGCCACTGGTGAATAGGGATTGATGAATGGGAAGAGTTGTCAGACCAGTAAGCCCATCCTGGGCTTCTTGAATATGTTCCCATGTAGGAGGTAAAACCAATTCTGGAAGTATCTTTGAGCTTCCTTAAATAACTTTAATTTTAGCATAATGATGGCCTTGGATTGTCTGACCTCAGTAGCTGTTAAATAACATCAAGTAACATCTGTATCGGGCCCCATAGAACATACAGTTGAGTGGGATAAACAAAAAGACGAGCAGCTTGTGCACTAATGGCTGTGCGAGAGCAGACAGACACCTCAGCAGGACAGCGCATCACAGCGTTGGTGCTGAACATGCAGGTGGGGATGGCAAAGGTTCAGAACACAGTTTTTCAAAGACTAAATCTAAAACCCAGAGTAAACATTGATGCTCAGAGTTAGCATAATTTGGAGCTATTCAGGAATTGCAGAGAAATGCATTTTCACAGAAATCAAGATGTTATTTTTGTATACTATATCACTTAGACAACTGTTTCATTTGCTGTAATCAGTTTTTAAAAGTCAGATGGAAAAAGCAACTGAAGTCATAGAAAATAGAAAATGTAATTTTAAACTATTCCAATAAAGCTGGAGGAGGAAGGGGAGTTTGACTAAAGTTCTTTTTTGTTTCAAATTTTCATTAATGTATTTGGTGCAAAATGCTGTATTAAAGAGGGAATAATAGAGGATTGAAAGCATAAAGTTTGAAGCTTTTCTTTCACTTAGTTATCTTTAGCAGAGAAAAAGTGCTGTTACAAGAACACAGGTTTGGATACTTAGTTGTTTGGTAACTGATAACTGTATTCATTATAACCCATTGTAATGGTGCCCATTAGTGCTGTGGTCATCCTGAACACCTCTGTTTGAGCATTGCACATTTTTTGGGGGGGCTTCATTAGGACCTGGAATGTTACATTTCTTGTTTTTTCTAGGGTCCCATTTAGAATTGACATGGACATTAGAAAATACCTAGTTTAATGACCTCACTTAATAAGACTTTAGATTGCTCAGACAGTTGAACCTGGAAACCTGAGCCTCCTTCCTACCCCATCCACTGTTGCTGTGCCCGCCCATTACATTAAAGTTAGCCAATGATAACGTTCTTTCCTGTTGAGGTCATGTTCCCCTTCAGAACTCTGGCCATGGGTGTATTGTGTATGTGGTCAGTTTGTTAGGTTCTGCTACTGTCAGGATGCTGCTTTCTAGGTTGTGCTGTGTGCCTTTGCCAACCATGTTAGGTGAGCAAGCAGAGCAGTCAAAATGAGGTTGCACCAGCACAGATACATTTCTTTTCTTTCTTTTTTTTTTTTCCTTGTCTTTTTGAGACAGGGTCTCACGTAGGCTGGCCTTGAGCTTACTTTGTAGCCCAGGCTTGTCTTGAACTCAACGATCCTCCTGCCTCAGCCTCCCAAGTGCTGGGGTTACAGGTGTGTACCACCATGTCCGGCCAGATGCATTTCTTCAGCAGTGCAATCTCAGTGTCTCTCTGTTGTCTGTTCTCCTGAACAAATGGTCTGAACTTTTAACTAAGTACACATATCTTGACAATTTCGGTTTTTGTGGCCACAGCAAACACGGATGGATGTTTTTCAAAAGGATCACTATTAAATGGAGTTGAGTGTGAGGTTTGGAGCTGGTGTGTATGTGGCCATTTTCTCTCAAGCTTTCTGTTCTCTTGTAGGAAACCTAAAAAACAACACAAAGGGATGTTGTCTTTTATCTTTGTTTTTTTGGTGCACCTTGCACTTGCTGGCCAAACGCTGTACTGCTGAGCTATATCCGCAGTCCTCTTTTGTCTTCTGTCTTTATTGTATATTGGGAAGTTAAGTGGTTTGCCAAACTGAACTGCTTTACTTCACATGATCATTTAAGACCATTTGTTAGGCATAGGGTCCCATTTACAATGAGTCTCAAAGGGCTCCTTCACTATGAGTTCGCTTTGACTTTGATGACTGGAAGTGTGCAACATGAACATGTATTTTTCAGGGGAATCAAGCTAATTTATAGGAGCCAACATGCCACAGTTCTTTGAGGAATGAATGAAGACTTTGTTGTGAGAATTGGATTTAAGGTGTTTAAAATCCAAATGGCCAGGCGCAGTGCCGCATTCTTGTATTCCTGGTATGAGACTCTTATAAAAAGCGGGGGCTGGGCATGCTGGCACATGCCTGTGATCCCAGCACTTGGGAGGCTGAGGCAGGAGGATCGTTATGAGATTGAGACCAGCCTGGGCTACAAACTGAGCTCAAGGCCAGGCTGAACTGCATTGCCAGACTGTGTCTCAGCACAATCCAGGAAAGGATGTCCACTACTCCACTGGGTGCTCACCAGGGACAGGAAAGCAGACTGCAGAACTCAGTCTCCACCCTCCTAGCCCCTATAGTTTGGTGTACAGCACTGCCTGAAGGACATGCACAGGCCTAGTTGTGACTGTTTTCAAGAATGCCCCAGTTGTGTGGTGCCGCACAACTGTGATCCCAGCAGTTGTATCATGGGGCTGGAGGCCATGCTGGGCTACAGTGAGTGCAAGGCCAGGCCAAACCACATATTGAGACCATGTCTCAAACAAAAAACAAACCTGCTTAAAATTTTTTCCTCCAGTACTTAAATTTCTATAGCAAGAAGCATGTTACTAATTTGCAAGGTTTTAAAAAATTGTTTTAATATTTTTGTAACTCCAGAAAAGCTCCTCTTCATTTTTGAATGCAGTGGCTAGATACAGCATTAGCGGACCCACCTTGGGTGGCTGTGGGGCAGCCAGTAAGGTGCTCCTTCAGTGTGCTGACAAGCAGGCAGGAATATGTGCACAATCCAAACACTCATTCCAATTTTTGATTTTAAGAAAAGGTCAACTACATCAGCCCTACTTCTGCTCTCAGGTGCAGTTTGACCGTGGAAAACACTTAAACCTTAGTGAACCTTAGTGTTTATGCTCTCCTAAAAATGGGTCTGTGAGTATAATCTGAGCTCTGCATTTTATATGTTCAGGTTCACTACGTAGCAACTATCAACCAAAATACCAGTGGATGAGCATATGGTCACAGCTGGGAGGTGTCACCTCATTAGACAGATCTCATCACTATGATCCTCCTGCCTCAGCCTCAGGTGCTTGAGTTACAGGTGTGTACCACCATGCCTGGCTTGACTGTGCTGTTCTTGTGGAGTTGAATTTCACATACATGCAGAGTTCAGAACTTAGTGTATGTGCCAATTCTAAGATTTGGATTCGTGATTGTAGCTGCTGGGTATTGATCCTGCATCAGATTATTATTTCCTTAATGAGTTTTCTTAATCAGGTTAGGTCAAAAAGAAAAAGCCTTGAAATTGGAATATTAGCAAAATAATAAGAGGTAATGTAGAAATAGGTTTTCCATTTTTCATTTCTTCAAACTTCCTGCTGAGGGTACAGCATGTGCTTAGTAGTCAGGTGTAGCAGTGTTGAGCTTTGTTCCTGGCCAATTTTTGAGTCTGCCTGATTAAGCTGGCCAAGGCTGGCCTCTGACTTGATCCTGCCTCTGCCTCCCAAGTAGCTGGGATTACTGATCTGTATGACTATGCCTGGCTAAAAATTTGTTTATTAAATAGACGATTTTTAAAAATTCTGTTTGTAACATCGGCTCAGGAGAACACAACAGAATGAATGTCCTCCAGTGCGAGTTTGGCCCAGCTAGTAGGAGGACAAATGAATAGGTCCCCTGATTCTGTGAGGCCGTGCTTGAAGCTAGCTTGGATGAGTGACAGGAAGAAAGCAACCACAACTTAAAATCTGTAGCACAGTGATTGTCTTGTCAGCCAACTTCAAATACCATCAACTTTATGCCAGTTTTACTCCTTGTAAAGCAAATCCCAGCCATCGTGCAGTTTTGCTTGTATGTTTGCCAAAAGCAGAACTTTATTTTTGGCAGTCCTGATTGAGCCCAGAACCTTTACATTGAACTACATCCCCAGTCCTCTGCTCTTCTCTCTTTTTTTTTTTCTGTTTTGAGACAGGGTCTCACTATGCAGTTCAAGCCGGCCTTGAGCTCACTCTGTAGCCCAGGCTGGTTTTGAACTCGCAACGATCCTCCTTCAGCCTCCCTAGTGCTGGGATTATAGGCATGCACCACCATGTCTGGCTTTCTGCCTTTTTTACGGCAAGCTTGAGTTACCTGGCTGACTCCCAACACACCAGTTTGCCTAACCCAGAGTGCTGGAGTTACAGCCCAGCCAGCACAGTTCTAGTTCAATTTTGTTGAGGTATAATTTATAAATAATATATACCCATTTTAAGATAGAGGATACTTCCATCACTGCAAGAAGTCTTCCTTTTGACCTTTTATAATAGACACCCCCACTCATCCCAGGACACTAAGAAGCTTTTAAGAAAATCTGTTGAATTAAAAGACTACTTCTCCATATGAGTGGCTGAGAGTGATTAAAGTCATTCCCGTCAGCTGGGCGTGGTGGTGCACTCGGGAGGCTGAGGCAGGAGGCAGGAGGATTGTAGTGAGTGAGATACCAGCCTGGGCTACAAAGAGATCAAGGCCAGCCTGAACTCCATAGCAAGACCCTGTCCCAAAAAGACAAAAAGGATATTCAAATTTCCCCACAGACACTATATTTAATCTATAAGTCACTTTCACACAATTTTCACTAGAAAATACATGTACATTTGTAATTTTCCTATGTATTATCAAATATTTTCTACATACATATTACTCCCTTCAGTAGAAATCTGTACTAAACAGAATTTACAATTGTTTTGATTGTTTGATCAGGTACTGGGAAGATTTCATAACTAGAAATGAAAATGAAAGCCAGCACATTTCTTAACTTTATATCCGTTCCTGTCTTTTGAGAAAAAGCAAGGTTGATTTTTAAGAATTCCTACAGCATTTATTTGGCTGTTTCTCTGAGATATCGATCTACATGTTATTGCCGTAGTTTTTTTTTTTTTCCCCCTAGGGGGTTGTCTTTTAGAGACAGTTTTACTATGAAGTTCAGGTTGGCCTGAACTCATTGTGTAACCCACGCTGCCCTTGAACTTGCAGCAATCCTCCTGCCTCTGCCTCCCAAGTGCTGGGATTACAGGCGTGTGCCACCACAGCCAGCCTACCCATAGTTTAAAGTTGTAGATTTAGAAGACTGAATATAGGTGGGCAATGGGCTTCCTGTCAGCTGTTTCAAGGTACAGAATATCAGATTTTCACTTATGGTGATTTTCTTTTTTTTTGGTATCGGGAATTGAACTCAGGACCTTGCACTTGCTAGGCAGGTGCTTGTGCCACTGAGGGATATTCCTGGCCCCACTTACAGTGATTCTAAGGATAATCAGTAGGTTAAGATAATTTCATAAAATTTTCTAAGTCATCAAATGGTTTTTATGGTTTAGTAGTGAAGGGTAGTACACGTTCCTAGATCACCTTAATCATAACAAGCAGTAAAGCCCTTAAATTCTTGGGGAGGAAGCCCAATGTTGAAGATCACCAGGACAGCTGGGAGTGGTGGCACATGCTGTTACCCCAGCACCTGGTAGGCTGAGGCAGGAGGCTAGCCTGAACTTAGTGAGACCTGTGAGTTCCAGGCCAGCCTGAACTACTTAGGCCTTGTCTTTAAAAAAAAAAAAACCACCAGGTCTTAACATAGATAATCTGGAAAACTTGGCCAGGTCACCTTGCACTTGGTCAAACTGCAGTACATGGGGCTGCAGCTCCTGGTCTTAGCAGAGGAGGCTTGCTCATTCTTGAGACCAGCATTATGCAAACATGGGGTGCTTGGTGAGACCTCAGTGGACTCAACTTCACCGTGTCAGTGATGGGTTTAGGTTTGAAACTGATCAAGTACTGCCAAAGCTCCAGTGTCATCTGTAACGTGAAAATCACTTCTGCGTTGTGAGTGGGAAGGTTACTTGAGCTCTTGGTAAAGGCCCTAGGATTTAGAAAAATAAAACCTCTATGCTCTTTTATTCTTCCTACGGTGCCAACAGATTGTTCCCAGGGTCCCTTTGATGAGTAGTTCTCAATATATTTGGCAAGCTAGAAATAGGCCTGTTGAAGCAGTTCATGGTTACCTTTAAAATTGTGGCCACTAGTTAAGGCAATTAAAAGCAGGCAGGCAGCGGCAAATGAGTGAAGTTGATCAGTGGGGAACTGAAGGGGACTGTGCTTTAGGGAGTTGGGATAGAGCACATGAGTCCCTCATGGGGTAGGGTGGGAATAGGTTCAATACTTGGCGGTAGTGTTTATCAGTTGGTCCTTCCTTCCTTCCTTCCTTCCTTCCTCCCCTCCCTTCCTTCCTCCCTCTTTTTGAGACAGGGTTTCACAGTGGAGTTCAGGCTGGCCTTAATCAGTCCTAAATCAGCCTCCTGAGTGATAGGGTTACAGATGTGTGCCAGCACACCCAGCCTATGAATTGGTTCTTATTTCCCATAAGGTTTTGGTACATTCAAGGAGTGGTCTACTGCTTAAAATTTGCATAATGCTTTTTTTTTTTTTAATTTTCTTTTGAGACAGTCTTGCTCTATAGTCCAGGCTGGCCTTGAGTTCACTATAGCCTGGGCTAGCCTTGAATTCAAGGCCATCCTTGTGCCTCAGCCTCTCTACTGCTGGGATTACAGGAGCATACCACAATACCTGATTTGTGTAATGCATTTCTTTTTTTTTTTTTTTGATACGGGCTCTTGCTGTTAGTTCAGGCTGGCCTCAAGACTCACACCGTTGAGCTGAGGCAGGAGGATGGTTAGATCATTGGGAGCTCAAGGCCAGCCTGAACTTCACATACACACACACACACACACACACACACACACACACACACACACGATCCTCCTGCCTTACCTTCTCGAGCTGGGATTACAGATATACACTACCACACTAGGCTACTAAATGTATAATTTTATTTATTTTTTTGTCTATGAAACAGTCTTACTATGCAGTTTAGGCTGGTCTTTAACTCACTTTGTAGTCCAGGCTGCCCTCACACTCAGTGGCCTCCTGCTTCAGCCTTCTGGGTGCTAGGATGACACACATAGGCCATTCATACCTGGCTTGAATGTATAATTTTAAGTAGGAACAATTTTATTTTTTTGAGATGGGCTCGCTTGTAGTTCTAGCTAGGCTT
Source organism: Dinomys branickii (assembly GCA_004027595.1). Classification (NCBI taxonomy): domain Eukaryota; kingdom Metazoa; phylum Chordata; class Mammalia; order Rodentia; family Dinomyidae; genus Dinomys; species Dinomys branickii. The sequence goes on along the minus strand of PVLD010008168.1, from coordinate 5,873 downwards.
GAAGTTACTGTGTAAGGCTGGCCTTGAATTCATGGCTGTTCTGTCTCAGTGTCCTGAGCACTGGCGTTACAGGTATGTGTAACCACAGCTGGTTTTTTTGTTTTTCTTTTTGAGCTGAGCAATATTTTGAAAAATTTTAGGATGTGGGGTTTTTTTTTGTTTTTGTTTCTTTTCCTTTCTCTCTTTCTCTCTTTCTTTCTTTCCTTCCTTCCTTCCTACCTTTCTTTTTTGGTTTGAGAGAGGGTCTTGCTATGTAGTGCTGGCTAGCCTTGAACTGACTTATGTAGCCCAGGCTGGCTTCAAACTCACAGTGCTCCTCCTGCCTCAGCCTCCTGAGTGCTGGGATTACAGTCATGTGCCACCATACCTGGTTTAGGATTTGGGTCTTGATTGTAAATTTGTTCACAATTAGAAATTTAACTTGGTTTTGAAAAAGCGAATCTACAAATACAGTGGTTATGCATCTTATAACTTTAAAATTCTTTTTTTTTTTTTTTTTTTTTGGTACCAGGAATCAAACTCACAACTTTGCACTTGCCAGGCAGGCGCTGCACCACTGGGCCATATCCTCGTCCCAACATTTTTTTTTTTTTTTTTTTTTTTTGAGGCAGAGTCTTGCTATGCAGTTCAGGCTGGCTTTGAGCTCACTTTGCAGCCTAGGCTGGTCTCGAACTTGGAATGATCCTCCTGCTTCAACCTCCCAAGCGGTGGGATTACAGGCATGCACCACCACGCCCAGCCCCGGCCCAACTTTAAAATTCTTGTGCCTTTGTAATTTCCAGTCTGCACTGTGCTACATCCTTAGCCCCTTTTATTTTTTGACTTATTATTTGGTGGCATGGGACTTGAACCCAGGGACGTCATACTTATCTTGATCTCCAACTCTCTTTTTAAAATATTTTTGGAAATAGGGTTTCCCTAAATACCCCGTGCTGACTAGAACTTGTAATCCTCTTGCCTCAGCCTCCCGGAGGGCTGGAATGACAGGTGTGCCTCACCATGCCTGGCTGTAGTTGCTATGACAAGCACATCTACAGTCCTTTTGTCGTGTAAGGTAACAGTCATATATAAGCTTGGGTATCAGGCAGTATACATCCTTGGGAAGGCATTATTCTGCCTACCTTTCTGGGCTCTGGCCACTAAAGATCACTGCCCTTATGCAGAAAATGCATTTGCACCACCTTAACATCAGTCACCCAGGGTATCAAATGTAAAGCCTTATCTCAGTCCTTGGTCCACACAGTTCAATAGGATAGGCACACCATATTTGTAACTGATATTCCCTTAAAAATGGGGAAAGTGGAAGGAAAAAGGTTATTGGTCTGAGCTAATGTCAAAATCCCACTGAGGGGCTGGGGATGTGGCTCAGTGGCCGAGCACTTGCATAGCATCCCCAGCACTGAAGGGAAAACCCAGGTCCACAAACATAGGAGGCTTCAAGGCCTGAGTGTGTCTAGCCTCAAGCATCCTACCAGCATCCCCGTTCTTCCTGAAGGCTTCTCCATAGATAGCAATGAGATAATCTTATCTCTGTCCCTAGCTTGTTGACATGGCTGTGGGGAAACAAGAATACCTAGTCTCTTCTAAAGGGGTTTGAATCCAGGACTCTGCATGCCAGGCAAGCATCTACCATGGGGCTACATTTCCAGTCCCATCAAAGATCTTTTTAATCTTTCTGAGTGTAGAAAACAGCCCAGTGTCACTCTACGGTTCACCCAGAGCACATGTGATAGAGAATCCCTTAGTTTAGCATCTTTGCAATAGTGCTAGGCTGAGAATTTCCCAAACCAAATCCTTGCTCCTTTTGTTTATTAGTTTTTCCCTCAATTTGTCTGTTTAGCGTTGCATTTTCTATATGAAGGGAGAAAAAAGCCGAATGCTACTTCAGTTAAATAATCCAAATTCACTCGTTTCCCTTATACCTGCATAACACAATTGAGCCAAGTTTCAAGTTTCTGACACTATGTAAAGATTGCTTGTTCTTCATTTTCCAAAAACATGCTCCTTAATTCTGAATCCTATCAGTAGCATTTTGTTGGGGTTTTTTTGTTTGTTTTTTTTTTGGGGGGGCTTTGTGAGACAGGCTCTCACTATGCAATCCTAACTGGACTTGAGCTCACTTTGTATCCCAGGCTGGTCCCAAACTCACAACGATCCTCCTGCCTCAGCTGGGATTACAGGCATGCACCACCATGCTCAGCAACATTTGTTTTTCTTTTTTTGATAATATTGAGGATTGAACCCAGGGTCTGTCTCTCTGTCTCTGTCTCTGTCTCTGTCTCTGTCTCTCTCACACACACAGATACATGATTACTGCTGAGCCACAATCCCCTCCAATCCTTCACCCCTGGCAAGGATTCTTTTGTCTTGCTACTAGGTGGCTGTGATTTGAATGTGTTATGTTCTCACCCACCTGAACCACCAGTGATACATACGTGACTCTTACTGGGTGGCATGGGACAGTCTCATCAATAGTTTAAGCTGTTTGATGGAGTAGATATGTATGTACGACTGTGGTTCAACTGGGCAGGAGCAGGTTAAGACAGGATGTTACTAAGTTATGCTGGCTGGTCTCAAAGTCCTAATCTTCCTGCATTAGCTTCTCCAGTAACTCTGGTTACAGGCATGTGCTACCATCCCTGGCACCAGAAGCTGTTGTTTTTGTTTTTTGGAGGTGGAGTCATGATTGTAGTGCAAGCAGGTTGGCCTTGAACTCACAGCACTCCTGCCTCAGCCTCCCAAGTGCTGGGATCACCACACCTGATCCTTACTTTATTTATTTTTGGTACCAGGAATCAAACTCAGGATCTTGTGTTTGCCAGGCAGGTGCTTATGCCACTGAGCTATATCCCTGGCCTCTACTTTTTTTTTGTACTAGGAATAGAACTCATGACCTCATACTTGCTGGGCAGGTGCTGTGCCGCTAAGCTAGATCCCTGGCCCTGCCCCAGCCTCTACTTTAAACAGTGCCAAAAGTTTAGTTGAAAAATGAGGAGCTAGCCAGGTGTGGTGGTACACACCTGTAATCCCAACACTCAGGAGGGTGAGGCAGGAATGTTGCTACCAGTTTGAAACAAGCCTGGACTACAAAAGCAAGTTCAAGGCCAACCTGCACTACGTAGACCCTGTCTAAAAAAAAAAAATACAAATGAGAGTTGTGGAAGTAAAATTTGGAAATGAATCTCATGGAACTGTCAGCAGGGCTGCTGCTGGAGTCTCTAGGGAAGACTTCCAGCTTACAGAGGCTGCCCTTACTCTACTTCCTCAGTCACGCGTCTGCCTGATCCTTGGCCTCCCCTCATGAGGGTTCTTGTGATTAATTACATTGGGGCCACTGGATAACGGGAATTGACTTCCCATCCCTGGATCCTCAATTACACCTACCTTAGCCTCTTTGGATGTGACACATTCACAGTTCAGGGGATTAGGAAACGGGCCTCTTCAATGTCTTTTCCTGCTTATCACCTTGCTCTCCAGTTGTCTTTGATTTGTGAGGAGTGGCAGCTGAAGCCTTTAGGTGGTAAAAGACTGCTTTTGACTTCCGGGTCAGAGCAAGGCTGAAAGGATGTTTTCTAATATTGAAAGAATTTTTTTCACTCAAGTTAATACAGTATGTTGTACCCTACTTATAAGATATGGACTGACAAAATATCTGAAAATTTCACTTATGGTTACAGTTGCTATGCAAAAATGTGGGTCGTGTTGCTCCAAATCAGGTTCTCATATGACTCTTCCTAGTGTCTATAATGGTATAACACGTCTTTATAGGTGAGATAGTTTACAACTATTATCTCATGGATTAGTGATTGGAGCTAATAATAGATCACAGCCATATATTGAGTAGGTGTATAAAAGTTCATAGGTCAAGCTGGGGATGGCAAGGCATGCCTGTAATCCCAGCTACTCAGGAGAATGAGACAAGAGATCAAGTTCAAGGCCAGCTTGAGCACTTTAGCATATGTTGGCACACGCCTATAATCCCAGCACTCGGGAGGCTGAGGCAGGAAGATCACTTTGAGTTTGAGGCCAGCCTGAACTGCATAGTGATACCTTGTCTCAAAAAGACAAAAAACAAAACAAAATACAAGTAGCTCAGTCAGTGTTTTTGAAATAATTATTGAGAACTTTCCATAGATCTGATCATTTTTGCAATGTTTCCTTTAAAACAACAGCGTTATAAGGCAAATGTTGCAATTCCACAGAACAGGAAAAAAACGGGAACAGAAAAAAGGTAAATACTACTCTACCAACCTACAACAGGAAAAATTACACAGAGGAGATATTTAAACTCACAGAGCCAAAAAATAGTTGAATGAAGTTAGGAATACAAGTTGGATAACCTTTCAAATAGGTAGGCCAGTGACTTCAGAGGGTGGGAAGATGGGTGCTGTGGGAAATATCACTGCAGGCATAGAGACTCAATCAACGTGAACAGATATATAAGGATTCTTTTTTTTTTTGGCAGTACTGGGGATTGTACTCAGGACCCTGCGCTTGCTAGGCAGGTGCTTACTCCACTGAGCTATATCCCCAGCCCAATGTGAACAGATAAAGAAGGGCCATTTAGCCTGACTCATTGGTTTTAGCACTAAAGGCAATTCATTGCTTGTCTAACTGAAAGCTTGAGTGGTGAGCTAACAGGGTCTCAACCTACAGTGATGCAACCCAACCGGCGCCTTAGTTCTCAAAGTGGCTGATGGCAGCTTCTGGTGCGACATATTTAACATCCAACAGGGCCAGTTCTGTCCAGCATTGTAGTCCTGGGGTTCCTTTTGACTAAGTCAGCTTGGGTCTTTAGGTCCTCCGGTCATTACAGCTAGGGGTAATCAGCGCCCCTGTATTCCTGGTCCTTGTCTAAGCATCTTCTAGTTCCAGCGATGTGCCTATCACACCTTTTCTTTTTTTTGTACCAGGAATTGAACTCATGACCCTGAGTGGCAAGCGCTTATGCCACTGAGCTATATCCCTGGCTATCACACCACTTTTGAGAAGTGACTCACACATCACGAACCACTCTCCTTGCCCTAGGAAGTTGGTGTTTCACCTCTGGACTTTAAATTCTTTTATTTATTTATTATTTTTGTGGTACTGGGGGTTGAACCCAGTGCCTTCACTCTGAGATAAATCCCCAGCCCTTTAAAAAAAAACAAAAACAAAAAACAAACAGGGTCTCATTGGGTTGCCCAAGTGGGTCTCAGGCTCTTAAGGTACTGGATTACAGGAGTGCACCATCATGCCGGGATATTAAAATCCTTTATTAGAGAGACCAGCCTGGGCTACAAAGTGAGCTCAAGGCCAGTCTGAACTGCAATAGCGAGACCCTGCCTCAAAAAGACAAAAAAAAAAAAAATCCTTTAGTGAGGGCGACCTCAAACACTATCCAGCTCTCCGATGCCCCAGGTTCCAGAAGAGGTCAGAATGAGCATAGGCCCCAAGTAAATGGCACGGGACAATGCAGTTGGCGGAGGCGGGTCTGCTCGAGATTCTGCAGACACGCCCTGATCAGGGCCGCCAGGGCCGCCGGGGCCGCAGCGCCCACTATCGGAGTCTAGCTTCACCGTGTAGTTGTTGGGGCCACCATTCCCGTTTACGCAGGAGGGGAACGATCCGGTTCTGGGGCCCCGGAGGCTGAGAAGACTCAGCTCGTTCAGAAAAATGAGGACGGGTAATTTCCAAAAGAGGATAGCCGCTTCCAAAGAAGAGCCCTGAAAGGAGCCAGCGATTATGAGAAGCGACCAGAACCCCACAGAACCTTCCACACAATAAAACGCGGCGCCGCACACTTCCGCAGTGCCAACGATTAACGTGACCCCGTAAGCGAGCGTAATTTCCCCAACACTCCCTCACTCCCCTCAATACGAGGGACAATGGGT
>PVLD010008167.1:0-85987 GCA_004027595.1 Dinomys branickii | reverse complement strand
CACTTCGAAGATATCAATATGTAAAGCAGCAACTATTGGTGTTTATTTTTGTTGTTGTTGTTGTTTTTGCTGTTGTTGATGTTTGCCTGTTTTGTTTTTTGTCTTTGGATTTTTGGTTTTTGTGTTTTTTCTGTTGTTGAGAGGATTAATTGTCTGACTATATTTGCATGTCTGTATATGGGCTTATATATTTACACTTTGAAGATATCAATGGATATAGCAATAACCACTGTTGAGATCATATCACCTTGTCTATAGATTAGTTGTGATTGTACTAGTTTTTATGCTAATTGGTGTGTGTTTGTCAATACGTTTTTGTACTTTTATTTTTTTAAAATAAAAAAAACAAAAAGCAAAAAAACCATATATATCTAGATAAGGGACCAAAAAAAGAATTAAAACAAATGTTTATAACCATTTATCCAACACTATAGTAAAGGACATGTTAGTTTTCTCTTTTAATTTTCACAATAAGAGATAATCGTTTTCATTTTAGTAATGAGGAAACCAAAGCCTTGATTTTAAGTAAGTTGTCCAAATAAAAGAGTAAAAGAGATTATATGTTGGTGTTGATGAAACAGGAAAGTTCATTCTCCTTAGAAAATGATATAGAAATATATTTAATGACATGGAAAGATATTTATATGTTAAGAGCCAAAATGCCAGCTGGAATACAACAGTCTCAGAGTACCACCACATTATCTTTGTTATAGGTGGGAAAATTTTGAGCACTGGGTATGTGATGTGTTTTTCTTCTGGGAAAAATTAGGCCCAGTGAATTGAAATTAGCTTCCCTAAGCTCAATACTGCAACAATGTAGGAGACTAAATATTATCTGAAAGATCTGTATCACAACCCTTTATTCTGGAATTTTGTTATGTAGTTCTTTCAGTGATTTTATTAAAGAACCAAAAACGAAATCCCCAAAGAAGGAAATAAACAAACCAACCCATCTTTAACTGCTGTTGAATGTTTTAGCAGAGCAAAGGGAAAAACTTGTGATTCGTGGGGAGTATATTCCTTTGAACAATTTCAAGTTTGTATCTACCAACTATAAGAAACTCTTTTTTTATTTTGGCCAAAACATTTATTCTGAAAAGGGTCTGGATCATTTGAAACATAAAATCTTGCAAGCAGATCACTGAAAACCAGTTTAGATGATTTCTGACTCAACCCTAGTATGTTTTCATTTTTGTTTTTCTTCTTTGGTACCAGAAATTGAATTCCGGACCTTGTGCTTGCCAGGCAGGCACTTATATATCCCTGGCCGTCAAGCCTAGTATGACCATAGGTACATAGGCGAATAAATCCCGGAGCTCTGTTTCTTAGTGTATGAAACATCTGTCTCATTGTGGAAAAAAAAAAAAAAACAACAATTTTCAAACAAGATAGTTTCGATTTTGGTAAAAATCATATTTGTATTATTTGGTGTTTATAATTTTTCTCTAGTGAATGCATATCAGTTATGTAATAAGAAAATGGTTTATTAAGAATTTGTGGGTTGCAGTGAGCCTTAGATGTTATCTAATTCAAAACCTCTTCCCCCCTCCAGGTGAGTACCTGGAAGCTGACTGAGGGCAAATGTCTGTCTTACGCAGACTGCTATAGTAGTCCTGATCAGTATTGCTTTGGTGAGAGTTTTTGCTGACATACTTCTTAACAGTTTACTTAATAAATGGCACTACTTTTGTATCCTGATTGGAAAGCTGTAGATTTTTTTATAAAGGAGAAATTTGAACAGTTCCTATAAAAACATTTTCATTTTTTAAACTTTAAGGAAATTTCATTGTCAGATATTTAAAATGAACAAACATGAGGCTTTTTGTATTATTTTGTTCTTTCTCTCTTAAAACGCTGCTGCTGTAATCTTAGTGCATCTAGACACTTCGTGGATTTTATGCTCTTGGAGGTGGCGTTGAAGTGCTCTTTCTATTCTGCTTCATGAATGGGATTTACCAACGTAAGGACTGTTTGCTTTGAAAAGGAATTTATCTGAGTGGTTTTCCGACTCTAAAAATTTGAAGATACTGGCTGTTTGAAGGTCAAATACTGTTCACGGAAATGGCACGTTACTTACTCTTTCAGAGTGAGGCATTTCACTGCGCTCTTCGTTGACTTTATTTTGCATCCCCTTTGCCTTTCTTTTACCTCAGCTTCATGGTGTGTAGCATCATTGCCTTAGAAGAACCTAATTCACGGCATTCAAATGTCACTTTTTTCTTCCTCTTTTTTTTTTTTTTTTTTTGCGGTACTGGGGATTGAACTCAGGACCTTGCGCTTGCCAGGCAGGCGCTTATGCCCCTGAGCTATATCCCCAGCCCCTGTCACTTTTTTCTTAATGAAAATTTTTCTTAATATTTCTCCTCCCAGGCCCCCTCCATCCCTCCTTTCTTTTCTTTCTATAGTACTAGGAATTGAACTCAGGGGCTTTGCACTGAGCTATATCTCCAGCCCTTTTTATTTTTTATTTTGAGACACAGTTTTTAAGTTGCCTAGACTGGATCAACTTGTGATTCTCCCACCTCAGCCTCTCAGTGCTAGAAATAAAGGTGTAATCCACCATTCTCCACCTATTGTTTCACCGTTTATATGTATGTTTCTCAGGATTTCATTTGATTGTAAGAAACAAACCTTTTTTAGAAGTTGCTTAAAGTAAATGTTTATTTTTGTCATATCATAAAAAATCAAGAGGAAGATGTCTGCTAGGTTCAGTTACTCAGGCACGTTATCAAACTCTGTAGGTCCTCCTATATTTTCACTTCACTGACACATTTTTTAGCTTTTTCTTTATGGTTACATAATAATTGCTGAATAACTTTCTAAACTTGAGTGAAGCTTTTGGATTTTGGATTCACTTCTTTAAGAAATGAATGAACTTTAAGTAAAGTGGTAGATAGATTTCAAAGAAACCTGTTTTGAAAGGTATTTGAGGTGGTATAAAGATTGCTGAGAACTTTCTCCTTCACCCGATTCATTGTTTTACTTTTTATTTCAAACCATACTTGCTCTCTGAGCCCTAGTTCTGTTTTAAAAGCAACATGTCTGCTGCAAGGTTCAAAACAGCAATTTTAGGCCTCAATCAGGTTGTTAATGAGGCCATTTTGATTTTGGAATGGACAATCATGAATAGTAAATATGTCTCTCAAGAAAAGCAAATAATGAATACATCAAGAGGCCAGTGAAGTAGTTAGCATTTCTTCCCTCTTCCCTCTTCCCATATTTAGAGAATAGAAAAAGGTGGTAAATTAAGGAAGTGAGAATTACTTAAATTGTAAAAGGAAATAGGCTGCAACATTACTAAAATCACATAATGAGTCTGTGTTTTATTATCTTTCTACCCTTACTTAAATATTAATTTAGACCTTCAGTCATTAATACTCAATTTTCTATGAATTATACTATTAGATAATGTATTAAACATATTAATCTTATTCTTCACTTACATAAAAATCCATTTACTTTAGGGAAATTAATATAAAAATAGAGCGTGCCAAGGTGCTATTAAAAGTACATGGTAAGTAGCAGTATAAGAAAGTTTTTCATCAAATTTTGCTAAGTATAAATATATTTTTTAAAATCAATTTTTTTCAGTAAATGCACCATAGTTTATCATTTCTGAGCTGAATTTGGGGTTGTAAATTGAAACTTCCAAGTAGTTTTTGAGGGTATAATATGTGTTATGTTTGGTGGTGGAAGTACTATAAATGTGAACTAACACAGAAATAAGAATATGTGTAGACCAATAGTTAGAGCATACTATTATTATACTTATTATCACACTTATAATGGAGCTGGAGGGAGAAATCATCTTTCTGTAGCCTTTTTTCTATGAAAACATGTCGACTGGGTGTGCATGTGTAACACTCCCATTCAAAAATCCAAGATGACCTTACAGCTTTTCCTGTGGTCTAATGTTCCTGATTCTTTTTTTGCCTTCCTGTTGGTAGGTTCTCTGAGAACTGTACCCTGATTGGTGCAATACTCATTGAAAGTGTCTGGAGAACTGAGCTCATTCCAACACTGTGCCTTTAGTTTCTGCTTATCCCCCTCCTAACTGTGTACCCATCCATTCACTCACCTACTCATCCCGTGTCCCTGCTACTTTTCCTGCATCCTTCTCAGTTCTGTGCTTCCCTGTCTTCCAAGATTTTGTTTTCATGTTCTGATCTTCCACTGCAGTTTTATGACCTTGGGGAAGAGGACTGACTTAATTTCTTTATATGGCTCTCAGAGCTTCACTGTTTTTTGTTTTGTTTTTAAATTGTTTGCAGGCTCCTTAACTTTCTGTTGTTCTTGATAGTCCAAGTTACGCAGAAGATCCATCTGAGCTCCCCACAGTCTTGGTTTTTACCCTGATTGAACTGAACATGCTCCAGCAAAATACAAGCAAAGTGGTTGCAATTCTATATCCAGATTTTTTATTACTCTGGTTCCTTAGCCACAGATTTGAGGAAGGTAAATGAGAATTTTCTTTACCTAAGGAAGTGGGTTTCTGAATAATCACCAAAACATGTATTGCAGATATCATTGTTGCATACATAGTAGTGCTGCTATATGTTAAACTCTCTTGGATTATGAAATTATACAAAGATTGTTTTAACTCTGGAGTTCTTTTATTGGCAAGAACCAAGAACATGATAGGATCTTCAATATCTGCCTGAATGAACAAGAAGTTAGAATATATGGTCAGAATGAAACTAAGATATTTTTAAAGAATCACTGATAAATATAGAGAAGAGAGGAAAGAAGAGAGATTTTGAGGCAAAGCCAAGGAACCAACAGCATGGAGCACCGTGTATGATAGAGATCGTGGTCTGGAAATGTGGACTGAGATTCAGGGGGCTGGAAACAACCATGCAAGATGCAGGATCTTAGGGAGATATAGATGCAGTGTGTGTAACCGAGTCTTAAGTATAGACAGAGAAAAATTCAGCAAGATAGGACACGACAACTATCTGGGAAATAAATAAGCATAAGAAGATTTAATATCCTGGGTGATCTCTGGGTTTGTTGTAGAGTTTTGGTGGCCACCTAAATATACATTTATAGACCAAGATGTTGTAGATCCACAAAATTACCCATAGCCTGTGCTTGCTGGATAACTAGCTATGAGATTATACAAATTTTTGAAACTGATATATACACCAGTAAACACCTGAAAACACTACACCTTGTTTTGTAGCCCATTTGTGTGCAAATAGTTACGTGTAGAAAGAGAAGATAGAGGTCAGGAAGAACACGGAGTGGATGTGGGGCTTGCACAGGAGATGAAACAGAGATGAAGTCATCCTCAGTAAAATAAAATGTCACACTGAACTGAAAAAGGGTTGTAAAAGGTTTATAACCTGGTATATAAGAGCTTTGGTTCTAGGGGAATTGAAAGAGAAAGGGTTATATGTGCTGAACATGAGGTGATAGTTTGTGAGGTCACCACCACTAGGGTAGACGGATGCTTGTGGTCCAGATGAGCGTGGGAAAGCAACAAAATGAGAAGGACGTCAGGGAAGGAGAAAAGGAATCACAAACCAGAAGATGCATAAACTTTCCTTTGTCACCTCCCTGGGGGCATTGATTTAAAACACTGAATATTAGTGCACCCCCAGATATGGTTACTCATGAACGAACAATTTAGTACATCAACCAAAATCATCATTTGTATCTGTTCATATCATTATTCTGGACCAAAGAGAAAATGTTATCACAAAATGAATAGAAAATGACAGATGGTGTTTTCAAAACTGCTATAGGAATAAAATGGAAAATGAAGCAACACATTTTAGGTGATGAAAGTCTCTCCCTTAAAATAACCACTAATGGTAGAAAACTACTCTAATAAAATTAAATAAATAATCACAAATATAAAAATTATTGAATTATGAATTTCAAAAATATGCACAAACTGGCAAAAATAAGAACAACATCTAAGAGAATATAGGAAAAGAGTTTCCTAATCACAGTAGGGAACCTGACAAAACATCTCTCAAAAACCATCTTGCAACAAGAACTGTGTGACACAGTACAAAAAGTGAACAGATTCAATCATAAATTTAGCAGTTAATATGAGGAAAGTCACAGCGATAGTCAAGAGAACAAGTATAAAATAAGGTAGAAATGAATAAGGAGCAAAATGCTATAGAAGATTAGCAAGAAGGAGCCAATATATATAATTACATATGCAGTTTTATTCATAATTACCCAAAGCTGGAAACTCTCCAGATGTCTTCCAACAGCAGAATGATTACACAGACCATGGCACATCATCACCACCGTCATCACCAGCACAATACAAAACAGAATAATTACAGCACTACATGGCTCAAGGGTCCTGGGATTGTCTTTTATAAGATGTTTATCTCAATTTTCACCCCACCTTTCCTAACTGCTGTCAGCAACTATGTACAGTTTTATCATTTCAAGAATGTTACATAAATAAAATCACACAATCTGTAATATTTTGAAATTGTTATTATTTCACTTAGTGTAATGCCTGAGATTCATCTAAACTGGTGCATTTATTCCCTTTCATTGCCTATTGATTCTACTTCTGTGGTAGTTTATACATTCTCCTCTTACAGGATGTCTCTTGTCCCTGTGTTTTGGCTATTATGAATATACTACTATAAATATTTTCATGCAGATTTTTGCATAACTATAAACTTTCACTTCTTTAAAATAAATGCTTAAGACAGCTATTGCTGGGTCATATGCTATGTCTTTGTGAGTTTTGTAAGAAATGTCCAGAGTTTTTTGGTTATTTAGTTCTACATCTTACTAGTGTTTTATTTTGTCAATATACTTTATTTTAACTATTGTGATTGGTGTGCAGTAACATGTGATTGTGTGTGGTTTTCTTTTGAAGTTTTTCCAATGTATACTTAGGTTGAACATCTTATGTACTCGGTGCCAGCTACATACTCTCTTCAGTGAGATGTCTGTGCCTTCTGCTCATTCTCTAATTGAATCCTTTTGGTTTTCATTTTACTCTTTAGCTTTGTGCATTCATTACATATTTGAGATATAAATTCTTTGTCAGATACGTGATTTCCAAACAATTCCTTCCTTTCGAGAGTTTATCATCAGCTGATCTTTTCCAGAGCCATGCTTTTTAATCCCAGTTAGGTTCAGTTTAACAATTTTTACTTTGTGGGTGTGTCAAGTCTAAGAACTGTTTGCTGAGCTCTGAATTCTAAAGGTTTTCTCTTATGATTTATAAGTGTTGTATGGTTTTACATTATTCATTTAAGTCTGTGACCACTTTTGACTTGACCTTTATTTGTAAGGTGTGAGCTTTAGTTTTTTCCTCTTTCTGTTTCTTATTTTTTTAACCCAATTACTGTGCCATAATTTGTTGAAAAGGTATTCTTTATTCATGGGATTGCTTTTGCAGATTTTGCCAAAAATTGTATTTCTGAGTTTTATATTATGTTCCATTGGTCCACGTGTGTCTCCACTGAATTGTCCTCATTTCTACAGCAACATAATAAGGTTTACTATTGGGTGGGATGACATCTCCAACTTTATTTCTCTTCCTCAGGATTCTTTTAACTGTACTAGGGTCTATCTCTTTCCACATAAATTTTGGAATAAGACTGTGTCTAAAACAGTCTTTCTGGGATTTTGATAAGAGTTTGTTAAGGCCAGATATCAGTTTGAGGATAACTGACATTTTTGCTATGTGGAGTGAACATGGTAGTATGATTCTTCATTTAGTTGGGTATTCTTAGTCTCTTCAGTGTTTTGCAATCTTTCTCTGTACAGATTCTGTATATGTTTTATTAATTATATATCTAAATATTTAATCTTCTCTGGGTAATTATAAATGATACTGCATTTATAATTTGGCCTTCACAAATTCATTGTTACTGTATGGAATATGATTAATTTCTGTGTGTTGATGTTTTATATTATGAACTCATAGAACCCACACAGTACTGATTTTTAAACAGATTTCCTACACAGCCAACCTTGTCATCTTTGAATAAGGACAACTTAATTTTTTTCACTCCAATTAGAATGCCTTTTATTTCTTTTTGTTGCCTAAGTCAGTGCATAGAACTTCTAGTACTGTCTTAAATGAGTGTTGAGAATGGACAAATTTGTGCATTTCTCTATTTTTAAAAATTCTGTTACTTCAAGTTTGCAGTACATAATGATTACATTCATTGTGAGGAGTTCATACATGTGTATCATGCATCTTAATTACAGTTTAATATCCTTCTTTTCCCTTCACCCCCTTTCTATCTCTTAGTCTTCTTCCCATTTACAAAAGATCTGTAGTATCTCCTGTTATCTTTTATTTTTCTCTTTGGTTTACTTATATTTGAGTTTCTCATAAAAGAGAATTTTAAGAGCACCATTTAAGCAGTGTGTCTGATTTATTTTACTTAACACTGTGGTCTCAAAGTACAGTGATTTTCCCACAAATTATTCCAATTTATACTTGTCTGTCCTTCTTATGGCAAAGTAGCACTCCATTGTGTGTAAATACTAGATTTCCTTTGTTAATTCCTTTGTCCATAACATATTACCTTCTTCTCTGATATAGCTCCTGTGAATTATGTTGTCATAAAACATGGATATTGCTTCATCACTGTAATGTGCTTTTTACTCTTTGAGGGGAAGACACTGAAAAGTGGAGTAGCTGGGTCAAACGGAATTTCTATTTTTAGCTTTGTGAGGAATCTCCATACTGATTTTCACAGCAGTTTTACGAGTTTACATTCTCATCAGTATTGTACAATATTCCTTTCTCCCTGCAGCCTTGCCAGCATTTGTTATTATTTAATTGCTTGGTGGTAGCCATTCTTTCTGGAGTAAGATGGAATCGCAGTATTATTTTAATTTGCATTTCTTTAATGATCAGAGGTGTTGAACATTTTACTTATTTATTTATTAGCCATTTGTGTTTCTTCTTCTGAGAAGTGACTATCCATTTAAATTGCCTGTTTTTTTTTGTGGATAGCTGATGTTTTTGAGTTCTTTATAAATTCTAAATATGAATCCCACATCTGAGGAATTGCTAGCAATTAATTTTTTTTGCCATTTTTAAAGTTGTCTATTTTATTTTGTTGGTTGTTTCCTTTGCTGTTCAGCTTTTTAACTTGGCAGAATCCCATTTGTTGATTCTTGATGCTGTTTCTTATGAGATTGGGATTCTCTTCAGAAAGTCCTTACCTGTGTCTATGTCTTCAAGAGTTTTACCTATTTGTATCTTCCAGCAGGTTGTTTCTGTTTTAATGCTGAGTTCTTTTATTAACTTTAAAGAGAAAAAAGATACACATAACAGCGAAACCTACTTTAGCTTTTTGATCCATTTTGATTTTAGTTTAGTACATGTTGAGATATATTGTTGCATCAAAAATCAGAAATTGGGTCAAACTCTGCAGGGGATCCAAAAACTCATTCAGAACAAATGAAGTTTTAATTAATTTTAATTTAGGATCAATTTGGACTGGTCATTGCCCCCCATTCCCGACCAGAGAATGTGGCACTTAACTGCCTTTGTTCTAACCTTATATACATTTTTGGTTTCCATGGTAATAGATTGGAATGTCTAGGCCTGGCCATAGTTGTTTACCTTGCACCATGTGACCAGGTCAAGCTCTGGCCATAATGATATGTATACTTTAACAATTCAGGCAAGGAGAAGAATTCCAGGACAAAGTCAGAACTGCAAAGTTAACCCTTTACAACTCCTCCAGGATGTTTCTCAAGACACATTTTGAGGCTTGTCTATCTTAAAATGTTGTGCTAAAAGTCACCGCCCATTACATTCCCCCCTCTATGACATACTTTTTTCTTTAAGAAATACAAATTATGTCATATGACGGCGGCCTGGGCTCTACTTGACATAGAGTGGAGTTTTCCAAAATTGAGGTTTTCTATGTTATATCAGAACGATGGATGCCATAGCTTGTTGGGCACAAGGAAGGCATAGAGAATCAAGTACAGCCTGGCTAAGTCCAACAGAGTCCATCCAAGGGCGCTTGGGGTGTAGCTGCAGCAGTGTTTTTCTTGATCCATTAGACTGGAGGTCTTTCCCATTGCTAGAACTAAAATGTGACTAGAGTTGTCAGAACAGAAGTAAGAGACACAACCATGTTAATATAATCAGTCCATTGTAGGATCCATGACAGATCTGTTGGCAGCAGACTTTACCATGGGCTCAAAGATATCCTTTTATTTATCTATTTTTTAATGGCCCCATGTTCCAGGATGGCATCCATAGAGGTGCTTTATAACCTGTAATACACGAACATACCCTTGTCCCCCATGTTCCTAAGTGTACTGGTATACCTTATTAATTTTTTTTCTACCTATTAATATCTTGTGGTCATACTTTTCTGTTGGTTGTTTAAGACCAAGTTAAAGTGAGACCTGTACTGATTAGAATTAATGTCTTGTTACCTACCAAGGTCAGTTAACTCTCCTCAGGATTTACTTTGGAGCCATGTACAGTACTGCTCAGTACTTCTCTCAGTGTCAGCCATCAGGATGAGTCACAGCCTTTGCTCAACCAAGTTGCTTTCTGTGAAAGCTTGGGAGACCTTTTCTCCTGGTGACTCTCCTTAGGCACACTATACACCATACAATCATTTTCCTCTGTGGTCCCATAATCTCCTTGACCAGAAGGCCAGGAACTCAACCGAGTTATGATGTTGCAGCACAGATTCCCTTATATCCTGGTGTTATTTTGACCTCAGGGGGCTTGGCCAAAATATTGGTGTCCTTTAAGCCCAATTTGTCTTTTTAATTTTGGTCTCCAAATCTCAGTTGTTAGACATCCAGCAGAGAAGATTAATGACATTACATTATAAGTACCTTGAAATATAAAGTACAGTCAGAACTGTTATTGTTATTTTTTTCAATCATGGATGTTCTAGTAGTTGAATCCCTGTGGAATGTTAACAGAACAAGAGTTATATAGCTTTACAAAGAAAACTGGAAGTCAAAAAAATCATACATAGCATTGTTATATAACAAGCATGATAACATTTTTACAGCCCAATAAAATAGTCCTTTTACTTATCATTTCCACGTAATACATACAAAGTTTTATCCAACCTTTTTAAAACAGAGTATCTTTTAAGAAATTTATAACATTATCTGGACTGTTTACATTACATATGTTTTTGTTAAAAAAAATTATCATTTGAGTAATGACCTCATGTTGGCCTGACATGAACTCCTTATTACAAATATCTGGAACTCAAGAGAAAGGCAGATTTCTAACATTATATAAACAATTCTGGTTTTACATCTTAGAATACTGTGCCTTTTGTAGGCATGAATACATTTAATACACCATGAAATTAGAATTTAGTTTGGTACCAATAGCATCTTTTAATCAGAAAACAAACCTTACTGTCTTATTTTTGAAAATTTCACCTTTTAACAATAACCAATGTACACATCACAATAATATATTTTGCACAATATTTATTAAGGTGTCTCCCATAAGGGTATGGAGATTATTGAGGCTCGTTATTAATGAACAAAAACTGGTTATCAATTGGAGTCCTGTATCATAATCTCTCTCCACCCTAAGGTATTTTTATTTAACTACCTTAACCCACCTTTGTATGTCCTATGAACATCCATTCATAGTTAGACACATATGACATTTATAAAACCAATTATAGCATGATTTTGATTAGCCAGCAACTTGGTAGAAACAACTCTTTAATCTATAAACCAAATTACATTGCAGACACTTGTCTCAAAAATAAAAAAATATGAAAGAAGAAAATTTGTTGAGCTCAAATCAAACAGCTGTTTACAGATTGGACAGTGACAAACAAACACAAATACATACATAAAACAGTTTGTTTATAAATTCAGCATGCACTCAAATATATTTTGGCCACATTGAATTATAAGTCAGAGGTCTCTCATAAAAATAACTTGGAAAAATAACCTTTTTCCTGTAATTAATATATTTTAGTATTTTATTCCATCTTAAAAAATACCACCAACTTTTATGTCCTTTCTGTAGCTTCCAGCTTAGGCACCACCTTTACATACATTATCACATACTCAGACCTTTCAAGTATTTCTGCATTTTCTCTCTTAAGACTTACTATATTTTAGGTTAATATCACTTAAGTAGACTTTTTCTCTTTTTAATAGCACTTGTAGAATCCTTTTTTAAGACTTCACATAGCAAAGATATATCCAAAGAAATTATAATGATTTAAACCAGTCATTAGGAGCTGTAGTTGGTTAGCAATCCCAGTTGCAGTGCCCCTACAGGAAATGAGCAAGCATTAACATCTCTTAAGTCTTGTAATAACCTCCATTACCTGATTTTTTTTTTGGGGGGGGGAATAACAAAGATCTAATGCAAGTACAGACATATTTACCCCAGTACCAATTAGGCCTTCAAAACATTATTTATTTTTATACAACATATAGACCCGTTTTACTTATTTCTTGTGTAAAATAAATTTCTTTGTGTAGTCTTATTCTGATGATCTTGTCTTCTCATGAGGTCTGTATATTTAACAAAGGAAGGTTTAGCTATAGGTAACAAAATCAACTGTGTTATACATTTTCTTTGTTCAAAGACTCAGAGATCCATGGCACATGCAAAAAGCTTACATCTTATCTTGACAATTACCATCAATCACATTAGGCACAATAGCTATCCCTTTTAACTTTATATTAGCTTTTCCTATTACAAGATCAATTGTTTCCTTAAAGAGAATTGGGGTGGGTTTTTCACCCCAGACAGGAGTGACTCTGCAAGCTGCAGGCAGATCTCATCCTATACTTTGGAATTTAACAGGCTTATAAACAAAAACTCATTATTAGCAATTTGTTAATTTATTTTGGTTGTTTATCCCTGTAATATATATTTTTTTAAATTTCTGCAGCTTGTGACGCCTTTGTCCCCTTACGTAGGTCAATGGGATGACGAGCTGCAGAAAGAAGCCCTTTCAAAAGCCTGATGATTTTTCCCATGTTTAATCTCATTTGTTTCTCAGCCACCCATAAAAAGTTTTTCCCTCTTCCGAAGTAAAAAAAGTTAACATCTGTTGACAAATCACCCCAGATGGGGAGGTGAAACTCAAACATTACTTTTAGCAAACTGATCTGAATGGAGTTTGTTTTAAGCGGGGTGGGGGGGTGGGGGGGCCGGCAGCTCAGCCTGCTCCTTTATCTGGATCTGTTACAGGCTCCGCCTCTGTCTCCACGGCAGATACAGCTTCACACAACAGCAGCAATTACAGCACTGTGGCACAGCCCTGCAGGGTCAGGACCTGTTAAGCTTTGAAGTAAACAGCTGCCAGAGGTAGGAAAGGCAGGAGTATGATCAGAGCTCCCCCAAACTCATGTAACCCATTTTATTGTGATCTCAGAAAGCAGGCGCACTTTGGATGTGAGCGCACTGAACGACGTGAGTGCACTGAATGACGCAAGCGCAGCCCGGTTAACACAGAACAAGCATTTTAGACAGGCAGACAGATGGACAAGACAATCAACAAAATCCCGGGAGAAGAAATTTAGCCCCTTCAACTTGTTTTGTGTTTAGATTAGAGACTGGTTTGGAACACAAAGCCGAATTTTCTCTCGGCACACACCAGAGAGACGCAATCCCTCCTTTAGAGGGTAAAAAGCCTGCTTACCCCAGCGGCTTTTCTCACGTTTCCTCCCGGCTCCAAAGGGCATGAGTCCTGCTGCTTGAGACCGCATCGCACATCTGAGAGCCACAAGCCAGCAAAATACCAAGGGCCAGGTAACCAAACCTTGATGCTTGAGACCACTCCTCACGTCTGAGAGCCACAAGCCAGCAAAATACCTAGGGCCCTTCCCCTCCCAAACCCAGTCTCCAACCTGAACCCAGTCTCGAGAAAGATAAGCCAATTAGAATCTTACCCAGTCGGAGGGCTGAAACTCCATTTGTCCTTCTTTGTAGCTGCAGCCTCCAGGCCTTAGCCCTCTCCGGATGGTGAGAGCTGAATTCAGCTGGGGTGCCAAGCCATACAGGAGAGGGCCAGGGGTCCAGAGGCCAGGGCCCCCTCAAAAGAGGGATTCGCCTCAGGGTATCCCGGATGAGCCCCCAAATTGTTGCGGCAAAAATCAGAAATCGGGTCAAACTCCTCAGGGGATCCAAAAACTCATTCAGAACAAATGAAGTTTTAATTAATTTTAATTTAGGATCAATTTGGACCGGTCATTGCCCCTCATTCCTGACCAGAGAATGTGGCACTTAACTGCCTTTGTTCTCACCTTATATACGTTTTTGGTTTCCATGGTAATAGATTGGAATGTCTAGGCCTGGCCATAGTTGTTTACCTTGCACCATGTGACCAGGTCAGGCTCTGGCCATAATGATATATATACTTTAACAATTCAGGCAAGGAGAAGAATTCCAGGACAAAGTCAGAACTGCAAAGTAAACCCTTTACAACTCCTCCAGGATGTTTCTCAAGACACATTTTGAGGCTTGTCTATCTTAAAATGTGCTAAAAGTCACCGCCCATTACAATATGTCTAGATGCAATCTTCTGTGTGTAAATAGCCAGGCATACCAGCTCCTTTTGTTAAAAAGGCTACTTTCCTGAGGCATGTTTTTTGGCCCTCTGTCAAAGCACAGATGCTTGAGTGTGCCTGGTGTTGTTTCTGTATCTGCTGTTCTGTGCCACTGTTGTACATACCTGTTTTGTGCCAGCACCATGCTGTTCTTTTCCCTATACCTTTGTAATATAACCTGAACTCTAGGGTTGCAATGCTTCCTACTTTGTTTTTGTTACCAGAATTGTTCTGGATCCGTGTGAATTTGGGTTGCTTTCTCTAGTTCTATGAGGCATGTTGTTGGTATTTTGATTGTGATGGGTTAAATTTATGTGTTGATTTTGGAAGTATGACCATTTTGACAGTATTTAGTCTGCCTATCTAGGGATGCAGGATAGATTTACATTTTCTGATGTCTTTGTCAATCTCCTTTTTCAGACACTGTAGTTTTTGTTATAAAGGTCTTTCGTTTTTTTGGTTAGGTTAATTTCTAATATGTAATTTTTCTTGAAGCTATTGTGAGTGGTATTTTTTGCTAACTTCTTTCTTGGTGAATTCATTATAGATCTATGTGAATGCTACTGACTTTCTTGTGTCATTTTTGTAGCCTGCTACACTACTTAGTTTATTATTAATTCTAGGGGTCTTCTGGTAGAATTCTTTTGGTATTTTCTATGTAAAGGATCATGTCATCTGCAAAATAAGGGTAATGTAACTTCTTCCCTTCCTAAATATATATCTTTTGTTTCTTTCTCTTGCCTAATGTCTGGCTAATGTTCAAGTATTAGATTGAACATAATGGTTATAGTGGACATCCTTGTCTTTTTTTTTTTTTTAATCTTAGAGGGAAGATATTAGTTTTTCCCCATTTAGTATGATGTTGGCTGGAGGTTTGTCATAAATGGCTTTATTCAGACTTAGATAAGATTCTCCTACACCCATTTTTTCATAGCTTTTATAAATATTCGGCTTTGCTTAATCTAAGGCAAAGTATTCACTTTTTCACTGGTGAGTATGGTGTCAGCTGTACGTTTGTTGCTGTTTTTTTCCCAACTTGAGGAGTTTTTATAATGACTGCATGATCAATATTCTAAAATGTGCTTTCTGCATCTATTGGTATGATTATATGATTTTTTCCTTTGGCTTATTAATGGTGTGAATACTTACCTCACAGGGGAGATACCATGATCATGAAGGTGGTTTCCCCAGGGTGAGGCTTATCCATTGTGCTTATTAATGGGGTGGATTTCATTAATAGATTTCTGAATGTTGAGCCAGTGTTTTGCACCTGGAACAAATTTCACTAGATCATGGTATATAATTTGTTTTTATTTATTGTTAGGTTCAAATTTCTAATATCCTGTTGAGGATACTTTCATGTAATTTCATGAAAAACTGATCGGTAATTGTCTTTCTTTATATACTATCTCAGCCTGATTTTGGTATAAATGCTAGAAATTCACTGATAACCTTATTAATGTTCCCTGTTATGTGATGAGGTCTTTTTCTCTTGATGCTTTCAAGGTTATCCAAATCATTGAGTTGAACCTATTTGGAGAGTTTTGAAGTTCTAGGACATGGATATCTATATTTCCCTCAGAAAGGAATCTTCCCCTTAGAAAATTTCCATCTATTATTTTAAAAAGAAACATTCTGCAACTCTGTATGTCTCTGAAATTTCCTTAACAAAAATGTCAGAACATTTATGGATTTTCTCTTTTCTTTCCCTTCCTTCTTTCCTTCCTCCCTCCCTCCCTCCCTCCCTCCCTCCCTTCCTTCCTTCCTTCCTTCCTTCCTTCCTTCCTTCCTTTCTTTCTGATTACTGGAAGCCTATTGTGCTTCTATGACAATATCATGTTGTTTTGAAACTTTATGATTCTTGACTCTTATTCTGATGTCTCTGCACTTGAACAATTACCTTTTCCAGTGACTGTTTTATGAAATCATTTCTATCTGTGTTTCATAGACTGTTTTGTCATATTTAGAGGCTTTAAAACTGCAAGACTTCACAATTTAATTTCTTTTTTATCCAGAATGTATGAATAATATAAATTTATCCAGAACACTGAGGGTCTATTAACAGTAAATACAAATAATCTAAACTGCAATTATTGGAGTTTTGAAACAAAATCTCATTGAAGTTTTATGCTTTTATTTTTTACTCACGTTAACATTTTTTTTTTTAATTTGAGAAGAGTTTTTGATTAAGAGAAAAATTATGAAGCTAGCACAGGGAATTCTAGTATATCCAAACCTAGTTCCCCTATTAACTTCTTACATCAATATGCGTACATTAGTGACAATGAATGGACAGTGATATATTATTAACTAAAACCTTGCTTTATTTGGATTTCTGTAGTTTTATCTAATGTCCTTTGTCTCTTCTAGCATCCCATCCAGCATATTTCATTGTTCAGTCAGTTTTCCTAGGATCCTGTTGACTGTGACAGTTTCTCGAATTTTGCTT
This sequence comes from Dinomys branickii, assembly GCA_004027595.1. NCBI lineage: Eukaryota > Metazoa > Chordata > Mammalia > Rodentia > Dinomyidae > Dinomys > Dinomys branickii. Next base: position 69,003 of record PVLD010008167.1, on the reverse strand, counting down.
GTCTTTGATGGGCTTAACACTTTTGAGTAGAACAGTTTTGTAGGTAGATATTTTGTACAATGGCCCTTGATTGCAATTTACCAGGTGTTTTGTCCCATAATTAGACTTGGGCTATTTTTTACCAGAAAAAGTAACATTCCATTTTTATCATGTCATGTTAAGGATTTGTATTATCAGTGTAATTTAACATTGTTGATGTTAACCTTAATTACCTGGAGGAGGTAGTGTTTGTTTTCTCCAGTGTAAGTCACAATTTTTCCCACTTTTTCTATTTTGTTCTCTTAAGAAAGTAGTCACTATGTGTAACTCCACCTTAATGAGTAAGAATTATTCTCCACCTTGTTGAGGGCTGATTATCTACCTAAATTTTTGAAATTTTTCTTCCTAGAAATTATCTGTTGTACCTAATTTAGTTTTTCACATTAGTATGGGCCTATGAGCATATATTTTGCTTTTTGAGATATAATCTTGTATTACTTTATTTTATTGCTCAGATTGTTCCTTGGCCATTAATAGTGCATCCAAATTGTTTTTTGTGGTCTTTTGAAATACCCTCCCCCCATTCATTATTCATGCAAGACTTTTTGGCTGGAGGTGAGAATTTCTTTTCTTTCTCTGTCTCTCTCTTTCTTTCTTTCTTTCTTTCTTTCTTTCTTTCTTTCTATTTTCTTTCTTTCATTCAAGTGGCCATTGGTTCGTTCCCTGTATCTCTTAAATTTGGCTATTTTTTAAAAGAATCCCTGATTCATTTCACTGATGAATTATATGAAAATGTCAGATGTTTTTATTAGTACTGAGGTGATGTTGCTCCTTGGTTCTTTCAGCTGACAAAGCGAGGAAGTGTATGAGAGTGTACTTGCCTGGGTTTGCACATCTCTCCATAAATAACTACACATTTATATAGGCATTTGTGGATATATAAAAATCCAGGAATATAACTGTTAATATATAAACATTTTTTCCCATGCTAAACCAGGCATGAGCTCTTATGATATCTAGCCTCCCTTTACTAACCTACAACCTCCTGCTCCTATTATAAGAAATTGGATCCCATCACCTCCCATCCATGTCATTAATCATTCAGAATCTACATATATGTTGCTCTGCTTCTATGCCAGGAAATGGCATTCAAATTTTTTGGAGTTTAGTCATTCTAGTAGCTGTGTAAGTATTTGTTTTTGTTTCAATTTGAAATTCCACAACAAGAAATGATTTTGTTTCTATGTTTATTTCCCATTTGTATAGCTTCTTTAGTGAGGTATATAGATCTTTACTCTATTTGTTTTTAATCATTGAGTTTTAAAAGTTTTTTGTATATAAAACTTTGACTAGATATATATTTTCCAAATAGTTTCTTCAAGTTAATAGGTTGTGTTCTCATCCCCTTAAGGTTATCTTTCACAGGGTAGAAACAACTTAAATACAGTCCAAGTTATTAATTTTTTCTCTCATGGCATGTGGTTTTGTTGTTGTCTTAGTCCATTTCCTGTTACTAATAAAGCCATACCACAGATCGGGTTAGTTATAAAGTAAGAGGTTTAGTTTGGCTTATGGTTCTGGTCCAAAGTCAAGGGAGATAGACTTCTCACTGGCAGAATTCTGAGGCAGCGCAGGTCATTAGGAAGAGATAGGGAATGAAATTTTGTGTCTTGATTTCTTTTTTTTTATAAAGCCACCAGTGTTTGATCATAGGATCCTACACTGATGACTTTATCTAATGCTAATTATCTCCCAAAGGCATCAGGTTTGAATGCCACAGTCTGATTACATTTCTACTCTCATAATACTTCACAGTAGAGATTAAAATTTCAGTGTGAATTTGGAGGGGGCAAACCATATACAGGGTCACAAAAATTCTTATTGTGCTTTTTTTAGTGATAAATTTCAGATTTGGGGGGAAGGAGCACAGAGTGGAGGACAGCAGGAGTTCTAGGAATTGAAACCAGAGCGTGATATAGGCACTATCACTGAGCTGCAACCCCCGCCCAAATATCCGTATCTCCTTGTTTGAAAATTTTCATGTTAACTCCTACAATTTAGGAAAAGCTATAAACTCTGAAGATTTTTGACATTTTAATCATTTAAACATTAACTATAGATTTCTAAGTGAGTCTCAACAAGATGCAGTCAAAATATAAAAGGCTTGGTAAGAAAAAATTCCATATCCTTTAATAGACTTAAAATTTTGTTTTACAAAATTGGCCTTCAAAGCCTTAAATATTTTGTGAGAAGTAATAAAGAGAAAGTGCATATAACCATATAATGCATATAACCATATAACCAGTGAGCTTTTCATTATTGTTTTATTTCACAGTTCTGTTGCAAAATTTTTCAGTCATTTTGAATGTATATAGAACATGTGTAAGTTTAAAAAAATTATTTTGTGCCTCATGGGAAATGACATATTTAAATGAAGCTATGAATTGTGTGTTCATCACACTTAGATTTTTGGGTCAGTAGTAACATGGTTTTTACCATGATAATGACCTCCATCAAAATTTGTGAATGTGTTACAACTGGAAAAATAAGCATTTTTTTTCTCATTGACATTTATAATAATGTCAGATATTTTACTTTCAGTTGAATGAATTTATAAAAGTCTCATGTTTATTCTATAAGTTTTATGAAAAGCAAACCATTATTAGTATTTCTTTATTTTACATTTGAGTTATCTGAAGGCATAGATGTGAAATTTGCATAATGAACTCTGATACTTTGCTCCTACAAAGGAAGTCTACACATTAAAAGGTATCACTTCACATTTCATATAAGTACAAGATGATGTGGGGTAGAAGAGTAGGTAAACCAGTATGGAAGCACTGTCATCTAATTAGAACCATAAACCAAGCCTGTCCTGGACAAACCAGAACATGTGGTGACCTGATCATCTCAGAGACTCCACACTTGGCCTATGTTTCCCTTCCTTGCCAATTCCCTATTCTTTGCTTAGTTTTATTTTCATTTAAATTTTTAAAATTTTAGTTCTAGATTTTAAAGTGTGTATAAACTGTCATGATTCTTAACATTTTAGACATTATCTACTGACTTCTGTTTATAATATGAGGTTTGTTCTCTTTATCCTTTTCCTGCCTTCTGATATACTTACCACAATTTTTATGAAATCTAGTTTGTTTTCATTATTATGACTGTTTCTATACAGTGTGTGTATATATTTTTTCATTACTGAGCTGGAGCACTGTGGCATGATTATAAGTTCTGGTCATATCATTTCCCTTTAGAATTGATTATATATATATATATATATATATATATATATATATATACACACACACACCAGGAACTGAACTCAGGACCTTGCACTTGCCAGTATATCCCTGCCCCCAATAGTTACCATATTTTGTGTACTATATTTATTTAATTTTTTAAAATCAGAAGCACTATATCCACTCACAGCTTTGTAAAATCTCTTTGAATATAACTTTTTAAGCAGTCAAAATTCTCAGGTAATCTTCCAGCAACTATACCACCTACTTTTATTTGTTTTTTAATGAAAGCATCCTTTCTGGAACATTTCTTCTTTCTATTCCATGAAGGTTTTCAGTGTAGGCTTCCCAAATAGATGTCAACTTGGGCTTTGATTTTGACAAGTTCATGCAAGTTCTTTCCTACACTTTCCCCTTTTGACTTCCTGTTTCCTGGAATCTATGTATCTTTTTTCTTTATCACTCATTTTAGTGTAGCATATCTTTCAATATATCCCTCAGAAAAGGTGTCTGGGAAGTTACACTTTTGAGACACTTGATTTTGCCCCTAAATTGTGAAAACATTATACCACTTTTTCTAATAACCAGTGCTGTTATTGGGAAATCCTATGATGTATAAATGGCGTATGAATTTCTGTGTTGATGGAAATTAGAAATTAGAAATATTCCAATAACTCCTGAATATACACACATGGATGTGTGTACAGATTAGGTATTGCCAGGCAGGGTAAATGAAAAACAACAAAAGAAAAAGGAACTAATTCTTGTATTCATATTATAGCTAGGGGTATTTTTTATCAAGAGACTATGGTATATAAATGGTATACAAATGGCACATGTATGTTTTACTCAGAGTATCACATGTATGCTTTCACTCAAAGTATCCTGAAATATTTTCAGCATGCTTAATTCAGTAAGATTTAATTTCATGACAATTCTTAACATTTTATAGAAAGACTTATAATAATTTTTATTGCTCATTTTTATTTTGAGCTTATTTAGAATCTTTTCCAAGTAGAACACATCTTCTAGCAAAGATCAATAAGAAATATATTGTTTGTGCCTATGTTGTATTTGTAACATCTATTTCAGAAACAGAAGTAAATCATTACAGGTGACAAAGTAGTCATACAATCTCACACATCGGAGTGTATTGCAATTGTGAGTAAGCTGTATTTTAAACCATACTTAAAACAATGAAAAGTGCATTATGGTGATTAGGGGGTTCATCAGTGAATTATAATAGACGAATATCAGCATTGTTCTGTCTGTGTATCAGAATGTCAGACTCTATATGATTTCCAGTTATTAATATTAAAGTCAATATTGTTTCAAAGACCTTCAGATAAAAGAAGGTTGCATCAGGAGAAAATGCTTTTGGAAGTACAATTATTTAAAACTTGAGTTGGAAAATAATATGTCTCCAAGTATCTGTTTGTTGCAGTCTAAGTTCAATGACATTGTAATGTTGCCTGAACACTGATTAATATTCTGTTCATCTATATATCTTATCCTTCAACAATAAACATTGGCCTAAGTATTATAATATAATGTAAAAATTCACTTTTCTGCCCAAGCTTTTGAAATAGTGTAAGCTTACTGAGCTCAGAAATGGGATATGAAGAAAAAGTGGACTAGAGAATTTTGGGTTCTGGTAAATAACATATAATTGAATGAGTATAAATATGGAGAGAAAACAATGGCTTAAGCAGATATACATCACAGTGAGCAGAGTAGCATTTCTATATGCATATGAAGTTTTCAGGAATTATGAGAAAATTTTAAATCAATAGTAGCAAAATATTTCTAATCTTCCTTTGAGAGTAGCAAAGGACTTAGAATCTAAAGAAGAATAAGGAATAGTTTGATTGTTTTACCATAAGTAAGTAATGTGAAATTAAATCACTGAAAGTAAGAGAATAAAGTAATTTGATTCTATAAATGAATGTCATATGAGACTGCATCTCACCACTGAGTGCTACTTCTGGGAAGTAAAACTTGTCAGAGAAGTTCTATTGGTCCTTTGCAACAACGTCTGGCTATTGTGCACAGCAATAGGATGCTTATGTTCAACCCATTCACTGTGATTTTACTTTAGAGGGAGTAGTATTGCTGGCTACAGTACTTATTTTCTGAGAGTAAATGAATTTTGGATGCTTTCTTTTTTCTTTTTTTCCTTTTTTATGATACTAAGACTCGAACTCAGGACATTGCACTTGCCAGGCAGGCACTGTGCCACTGAGCTCTATCCCCAGGCCAGGATGCTTTCTTATTTAGGATTGCAATGCCAATGTAAAAACCTTCTTTGTTTACTTATTATTGACTTACCAAGTTGCTAAGAAATATTAAATTCAAATTTAGAAAAGCATTTTCATTACTTTTGTGCTTGAAGTAAGAAATAGAATCATTTTATTAACAGCTCCTTGTATTTTGATGATCACTTCTGCACTCAACTCTCCAAATGGGAAGGAAGAGATTCCATACAGGAAATATTGTGCCCCATTTTGTCTTTGTATTCATGGTTTCTGCTAATTTCCCGTATCTCATTTTTTTCTCCTTACTGCTGTTTTGCATGTGCTAATTATTTCAGTATTTCCCCCTACAGTAAGCCACACCTTTTTCCTGTTCACTGTGCTAGATGATTGTCTTAATTTAAACATATTTACTAGCTTGATTTTTTATTTCTCAACTAATTCTTTTACAAGGCACGCTAACGAATAGAAGAGACCATTAATCATTTACAATAGGATCTATCATCTTTTCTTTTTCAAGAACACACACATTTACTTAAGCCACTACAATAAAATCTAACAGAAGTTATCAAATCATAGTGTATATTTCCATAGTTGGAGCATTTCTAACTCTACCTGAGCTACTTACTCCTTGTGGTGGAAACTTTGGAAACCGCACACCCCATTCATTTATCTTTGGGTAGTTGCAGCCTCCACTAACTCGATCCACCTTGTTAGTAAAGCAACTATGTTAGAACAGAAGGACCGACCTTAAAGCCTTCCTAGGAATTTGAAATTACTCTGTTAAGTTTGGTTTTCTTCCATCTGGTCTTTTAAATTTTGAACTGTAGAGTTATATATTGTTGGCCATATTTTCTGACTTATGAATTAGAAAGACAGGGTCTTGAGAAGTTGTGCTGTCCCAGCTGGATTTGAATTTGCAACCCTCCTGCCTCGGCCTCCTATAGGGCTGGAATGAAAGCTGTGCACCACAATGCCTTGCCTGGATTTTGTTACATGTTAACCAATGATTTAAAAAATATATTTCTCAAGACTGAAAATATTTTGCACTAATATTGTCTAAACTACTTTTCATCATTATAAAACAAAATATAAAAATATTGATAAATTCTCTCATATCATTCAACAAAGAAATGTTTTCTGTGCTTTGGTCCTTCTTTGTTAGCATCAAACTATAGTTTCAATCCCTTAAGTTTGATTATTGGATGCCATCTAGGTGATGGTATATCTGTCTTTTCCTGAAAAGTCAAAGATAACCCTTTTTTCTTCTATAGAAAGACTTTATATGTTTTATTCATGAAGGAAAGTATTCATATAGGATAATATTTTTCATTATATTTTGGCTATCTGTTCTCAAAGGAAAAGAGGTACTTCATTGTTTGGCATGTGACCTATGCAAACATATACATATATGTATACATATACTTACATGTGTTAAATATGCATGTATATTGTGCACACATAACACATGCATGCATGTATTAAAATTTGTGAGCATAAAGCTTAACCTTTGTTACACTTCTTTATTTTTTCCCATATATCCTCATAAAGATAGTAGTCAAGTTAAGTCTTAACCATAGTAAATGTGCATATAAATTTAAATTCCACAAAATATTTAATTTATTGTGATACCCATTTTCTTCATAGTTCATGTAAATTTAAGCCGACTATTCTCCTTTTCTCCTTATTTACTAGGCTTCTAATCAGAACAACCATACAAAATTTGCAATTAAGCTTGCAAGTAAGCTTTCATGGATTTGCAATTAAAAATCAGTTTTGGGGGGACATCACCAAGTTGGTGGAATAGCAAGCCACTGACTCCTACCACTAAGGTGCTAACTCTACAATAATACCCAGACTAATAGATGAGAAATCCACAAACCAGTTCAGTAGCTTCTACACCCCAGATAAGTACAAAACCAACTGTGTCAGATCCAGAAGGACAATTTGTGGCAGTGCTTTGCTATAGTCCCTGCACCTGGCTGAGTACACCACACTGAGAGAAGCTTTCCACGGACTTCCACACTGCCACACTGGGGATCAGGCATCCAACACATGAGTGCATGTCCTGGGGACTACACATCACATCCAAACAATGCAAACCCCTCTAGCAAAGTTTTCAGTACAGTTATTATATATTTTTGCTCCATGATTTGTGTTAACAGTTCTTTTAATGTTTTCTGTCTCTATGCTGAAATTCTCACTGTCTATGCATTTTTTCTCCTGTGCTCATTGAACATCATGACAGTTAATTTGATTTCTTTATCAGATAAATAAGATATCCCTGTTAAATCACTATTGGTTTCTGGAGATTTGTGTTTTCCTTTGTTTTGGTCATATTTTTCTGCTTTTTTTCTCTTTCTTTGCATTGTTCTGTTGGCATTTACTCATTAGTAAACTGTCACTTCTGTGGGTCATCACAGCCTGCCACATATGGGAGAGGACCCACATCGGTCAGCCCAGCCATAATTTGGGAGCTTCTAAAACCTTACTGTAGTCACATTCTCTGGGCTTGTATGCTGGTTCGCAGCTTAGTGTTATTATAAGGTGGAGGGTGTGTTTGAGGTAGAGCCAAGTAGAAGATACTTTTGTAAAGCTAAAGATAGCTGATGTACTAGATTTCAGGTTATTGAGGGTAATGGTCTCAAAGGGGACTGGGGCACTCTGCTTTCTTCCTTTGTCCCATTTCCCAGCCATGAGGTGGACAGACTTCACTCCACCATGAGCTCTTCCATGATGTGCTGCCTTGCCATAGGACCCAAAGCAACTGAGCCACCAGCCATGGACTGAAATCTCCAAAACTGTAAGCCAAAATAAGCATTTTTCCTTACCAAGTACTTATTTCAGATATTTTGTGACAGTAATGGAAAGTTTAGTGACAACTTTTATTATCCTATTTCCTATTTAAAGCTCTTCCTCTTCCAACCACTCCCCACAGGCTAGTCCCAGGTAGGGCCTGTGGTTGGAGACTACAGCAAGAGACAAGGCAAGGTCTGTTATTTCTCTGACTTCCCCCATTCTTCCCTGTTTCTCTCTCTCTGCTGCTTTTGGCTCCTGCAAGTTTGAGAAAGAATGCAGGCAGACTACAGAAGTGTGGTAAAAGTCTTACACTGAGCTACTGTTGCCTTTGATAGCTTTGTGAACCCCAGGCTGCAAGTATTCAGCTCTTTGGAGTACTATGGGAACTACTTTGCTACCCTGGCAACATGGCTGAGTTCTCTACTAGTGGGCTCTTCAGGCTGAGTTTCACACCACATCACCTACTTGAAATGATCCAAGTGAAGGGGTCCCTGCACTGCCCTCTTTTCTTGTCCTGCTCTTTCCAACTGCTCAAGTCTGCTACAGGAAATACATGCCTGCTTCTCCCAAGAGCTCTCTTGCCACAGTCAGCTCTGCACTTGGCACAGCCAAGGTCCATCTGTTCTGCACTAATTATCCAAATGGAAGAGGGGCTGCCAATCTCCTCTTTTTTCAGGTGCAGCTGAACCCTGACTGGTTTTGTTAAGAGACTCTCCTCAACTAAATTAAAGTGGGGGAATAGACAAGAAACCCCACCACTCTCTGCCTTAGGCTGACAGCTCACATCTCAGGCAAATCCTGTGGTACATTCTTTTATCATTGCTTTTTCTTTAAGTAAGCTGGAGATGGGTGAGTGGGGGTGAAGGGAACAGATCTAATTTTGATTTCATTTAATAAGCCCCAGAGTGGATATTTGGCAGTTCCTTGGTTATTCTCTTTAAAGTAGAGTTTCTTTGAACATTGATCCAAATTTCCCAGACCACAGGAAAATGTAATTTAAAATCTCATAGCCTTAAGTTTTCTGTTTCTTGATTTAACTTTTAAAATATTTTTGAAAATTATATATCATTGATGTCTTTGATTCATCATCACATTATCTGATTCTTTAGTGGATTTAATGTATTTTGGTTTCAGGTCTTCACAACTGTCCCCAAATAACAGTGACTTAAGGGAGTTGAAATGTGGCTGAGGTAAAGTTTGGGCGTGCATCCAGCACTTTTACCTCAGTGTGGCTTTGTTGCTTTCTGTTTGTCGACAGCAACTCTGCAAGCGATGAAATGAGTCTCTGAGCGAGATGGCTACTAAGTAAGAGGAGAGTCCAGCGCAGGTTAGGAGGGCCGCTGAAGTGTAAGGCAGGATGTAATAGGAGTCACGTGACTTCTGGCTGAAATGCGACTTGGATGAAAGTTGATCTAATATTTTGGGGTTTATCATTTTGAAGTTTCATAAACACTTCACACTTTAACCAGAATACAAGCCAATACTCTGCTGTATCATCCAAATGTCCACTCTTTAAAAAAGTTTCCTTTATGTTTGCTGTTACATCCCCTTGTATTTATGTGTGCACGGTTTCTTTTTTAATTTCTTGGTAATGTTAAAAGTTGTGCTTACAACTTTTTCTGAGCTCTCGAATTTCTGATTTGCCGGGTTTTGCTGTTTTCATCAAGCTCTTCTTCCAGACATTTTCTTGTCTTCCTCTTTTCTTTCTTTCAAGTTTCTTTTCAAATGTCACCTCTGCAAATAAAACTTCTATGTGATTTTTACGTAAAACTGCAAATCCCTCATACCCTGTTTTAGTCTCTAACTCCTTGTCCTACTATAGTTTTCTTTACAATAGTGATCTCTAAACAACACTGTTCTGTAATTACTTGTCTATGTGTTTACTTCTCTGCTTACTTTTTTGCTTGCTGAAATATAACTTTCCTGCATCTCCAGTGTTTGTAGTGTTTCTGGAACATAATAGGTTTTTGGAAAAATATTTTTGAATAAATAACGAATACAGTGAATAATTTTACACATCCTGTTTTCCTAAGACTTTTTTGCTAATCATTTTGACTTGAATTGTAAGTTCATTTACTATCATTTTTATTTTATAACCAGAGTTTTTAATTTAAAAACTGATTAGAATTTGATTTTTTCTGTTCACTCTAGAGTTATTTAATAAGAACTTTAAAAAAACTTTCTAAGTGATTTGGGTGTTTTTTGTTCAGTTTTTGCTACTTGCCTGTTTTAATTTTTAGATAGAAATTGTGCATTTTATAATATTGACTTGGGGAACATATTGATATTATCTTCATGAACTAACTAATGTCCCATATCTGCCAGTATTTAATATTTTACATTGCTTGACATGATCCTTTTATACTTCTAGTTTCTCATTATTTTTTATTTTTCTCTCAATCTGCTGAACAAAGTTTGTTGTTTAATTTTTCAGGTGACCTACACAAAGGCAGCATATTCCTCAACCCAACTGGTCATGTTATTTTGTTTGGGTACAAAGGACATATCTCTTTTCTCCTCAGCTTCTGGTATTCTGGGCTCAATGAAGCAGGCCTGGCACTTTTTTGATTCTTCAAAAGTAGTCTATTGCCTGCCTGTGTTTTTATAAAATACTATACTAAGATTTAAAAATGTATGTAGCTTATATTTAATTTAGCATGTTTTATATTAATTTTGTCTAGAATTTTGTACGTATCTTTGATCTATCAACACCCTTGCTTTTATTTTTTTGCACTGTAGAGTATTACTATTTTTTTCTTTCCAGTAGACCTTTGTTCCTTGCTACTGTAGTCCTTCTGTTTTTTTCTCAGTGGTGGTAACTATTCACATGTTGCATTTTCTCTTTCCCTATATCTATCATTTTCTAGAGAATTTCTCTAGATTGTTACTGATTGCATTTTTTGCAGTTTTTAATTCTGCCTTTTACATGTGCCAGTGAAAAACTTAATTGTACTACTTTTAATTATTTTTTTTGGAGGTTTCTGTATTATTTTTCTCTGCTGGCTTCATTTTGGTATTGTTTTATCTCTTTCTTCATTGAGTTTATAATTACTTATATTTCACTGAGAGTAAAAAAGCCAGAAGAAATATAAACTTTTGTTTTATTGTTTGGGTAAATGTTATTGGGTAGACATCAATTTATTTTTAGGGCACATATCTAAGTTATTTCTTTTATGTTGCAGAGGGTTTTTTTATAGTTAAAATATCCCATTTCTTTCTGATTTCTTAAACTTGAATAAAGGGTTATTTCTCTCAGCCTAATATTTGTCAAGTAATGAGATAGTTTCATTATCTTTGCGTTTATATGTTATCGGAACCTTTATTGTTAGAATTCTATTAGCTATAAACTGACAACTAACTTCATGAATACAACCTCCAGAAAATTTCTTATATATGTCAGTCATTCATCTAGGATTCCTTTGTTATATAGAGCAAGGAATTCCTTTGGCTTTCAGTTTTTGATTCTTAAAGTATGAAGTAAATTTAATTCTGGATATTTTGAAAATTGAACAATATGTTATAGATCAGTGATGGCAAGTCTTTTAAAGACCAAGTGCCCAAACTGTAGCCCCAAATCTACTTATTTACCATAAAGTGCCAACACTGCAATTAAACCTGAATGCGTGGACGCTGGGGCAATGCTGGGGTGACTTGGCTCACATGCCAACAGAGGCGGCTGTGCACGCCCCCTGCAGCACATGTGCCATGTGCTCGCCACCACTGTTATGGATTGTCCATAACCGGTACAATCTGTAAGTGACACTTCACCCTGTTCTAAAACCACTGTTATGGATTGTCCATAACCGGTACAATCTGTAAGTGACACTTCACCCTGTTCTAACTAGAAGTTGAATTTACTACCAAGAAACAAGACACTATCAAGCATTATTGCTTAGTGTGTGACATTAAAAGTGGTTGCTTCATGAATAAATGAAAGAGAGGTAAAAATGAATAGGACGAGACAGTCTGCATTATTAAGTATTGTACTTAGCAAATATGTCGTGTTTTTTGCACTTCTTTCCCATAGAAATATTTCTGTTTGGAGGTCTTGTCAACGATTATTTTATAAACTCTGGAAGCTATAACTAGGGAGAAATCATTGATTAGTAACTGAATTTTTAACCTATTTCCATTACTCTTCCAATTCTTACCATTTTTCCATTTTTTTTTCTTTTCATGAGGATGAAGACATATGCACCAGTTTCAGTTAGCATCATCATCACCCAAATGTTCTAATATTTCACCTCAATTGTATTTTAAGCCTCCTTATGCATTCGAGGAGATTCATTCTTATTTCGTTTTTGAACTAAACAAAAAATGAATACATGTGAACTTCACACTCAAACTTCGCAGAAGGGTGTTTAATTGCCTGTGGGAAAAATTTGTTTTGCTTGAAAGCCCTCTGAGGGTTGATGAAAATTCTTGAAATTTAATTTTGTGCCTTAGTCTGAGAGGTGGGAATGTAAGAGGTTATACTTGAAAGGTCTTTGCATGGTGTGGAAACGGTTACTTAGAGGGTCCTTAAACAAATATGCCACAAAAGCAAAATTGAATTGAAAGCTTGTGAAAACTGAACACATTTTAAGCAGCTCAATGAAGTCCATTATCTACTTCAAACATTAGACTGCATCTTTCAGAACTGTTCTCAGGCATAATCTTGTACAGGATTTGCAGAAGGATTCACAGCGAGGGTAAGTGTAAGGGTGTCACATATAATCAGATGAATCCAGTTGGTATTTTTTCAGATGTGAATCATCTTTGATATTAAAAGTCCTGGGAATTGTGGAGCTGGTTGTTTGTTTAGAAGGAAGAGCCCTCATGGGGCTGATTCTAGCTCCCTTCTCATCTTGGCTTGTCATAGATCCTGGTTCTGCATGCACTGACTTCCCAGAATCTCAGGCACCTGCATCCTCCAGCATCCCTGCCTACTCATGCAGGTTTTGATCTCTCATTGCAATTTGATTATCTGTTTCTGGCCTTCTTCAGTACCTGAATCCAATTTTGATCCAACCATACGCTTGGCCAACTGACTTGCAGGGCTGAAAGTCTTGAAATAACAAAATCACTGGCATATTTGTTCAACATACATGTATATTTATGTGTGTGAATGTAAATATAATTTTTTAAAAATGTAGATATCATAAAACTTCTGAAGTAATATAAAAGCCCACCAACAAAACTATTTAAATAAAAACACAACAAATAAACATTCTGTCATGCCCTCCTCCAAATAGTATTTAGATTTCTAAATACTCAGTAAATACTTTTAAAGATGTGAGCACTGCAGAAATAGAAATTTCTTCCTTCCCAATTATTTGGGTTGACTCAGGGTCTAACTCAGGACCACACAGTTATTCACTACATGCTTTAAGTTAGGGATCCTTGGATAATAAATTATCTTTGTTATATTATACCCTCACCTCCACATATGTACTGCCTGAGAAGTTACAAAACTACCAATTTAAAAGTGTCACTGTGTAGAGAGATAAGGAATTATATTTATAGATACAAGTGCTATATTTATTCTCAGGAATCTGATGTCTTAAATAAATTATATTTTTACCTTGATAAGTCTATTTCAATCTTTAAAGTAGGGAGATCATCCTAATTGAGATGGTCCCTGAGGACTAATGACAAGTTTCATGTTAGAAACCTATTCTTATAACATTTTTCACCACCATGAAAAGTACCTAAAAAAAAGAACAATTATTATTATTTTGGTACTGGGAACTGAACTCAGAACCTTGTGCATGCCAAGCAGGCTGTGTTGCTGAGCTATATCCCTGGCCCTCATAAAATTATTTTGTCTATGTAATATATGGCCTTTTTGAAATGTTGATAATCTATTCTGGAGAGTGAATGAGTCACAAGGGTGGTAGGTGTTTTGTATTTGATAACAGATGAATCTCATTATGCGTAGTCAGCAGAAATTACAAATCTGTAAGGGGTTAAACAAGAAGAGAACCTTAACATAGGCAAAGGCAATAGTGAGTGGTGGAAAGGATGAGTCTGTTATACAGGGTAACCCTCACTGAGGTTTTAATTTAAATATATTAGCATATTTATCAGGAAGTTTTCAAATTGTTATATATTTTACTTTTAAAAATTCAAAATCTCCCTTTCTGTATATTAAAACATTTTCCATTTTTCAGAAATATTCTTCTTGGCTCATTTTTGGAACTTCTTGGTGTTTTATGTTGATAAGTTAGTTACTTTCTATTGGATCAATTTCTGTCTATTTACATTATGAATTATCATATTTGCTTTTGGAATTTTTAAATTTTTTTATTAACTTGTCCTTTTATTTTATCAGTTACTGTTTCTACCTTGCTATCCTTTACCTTTTCTCGGTTATTGAGGTTTTACTCATTTGAATTAATTTATCATTGATCTCTCAATCTATCACCATCATTCATTATAAATGCAGTGCCAGAAATACGTAATGTGCAATGTACTGCTGATAGACACAGATAAGATGAGTCATTGCTCGGAGTAGACTTTCTACCTCAGAATGTGGCTTTTCCAAAGTGCTTGTGATACCTGAAGAGTTTTGACAGCTATTAATTAAGGAAAGTAAAAGGCTTTCATGGTAGAGAACATGTACAAGCAGGTCACAGCACATCCCCCTCGAGCCATGGTAATAAGAACACATTGAGCCTAATATTTACTTATTATAGAGAAGCAGTGTAACATCTTTCCTTCTTTAAAGTTTTATGATAGTGTGCAATGATAGACACAGGGAACTATGTTTATGAGCTCATATTTCTTTGCCAATTATTAGGGTGGTCAAAGAAAAATCATTACAGCTCAAAACCCCGGGTACAGCTAATAAGCAAAACATAATAGTTTGTAGAAAGCTTCCAGTCTTGCCTCTGTGCACAGTAAAATGCTTTACTGAGTAAGGAAAATCAATAAGCATTATGACATATGATACAGAATACGTATCTTTAAATTTTCTCCTTTGCCCACATGTTGTTTGCTTATTGTTTTTCAACACACAACAAAATTAGACAAACCTGAAATCTGGATTTATATTAGTCTATAATTTATTTGGAAAAAATAATTCAAATTTTCGTTCAGAATTGAATTAGGGTCTCTACATGGTTGTCATCTTAATTTTCTCCTGAGAAAGCAAATAAAGGCATAAAATAACTCTCCCCCCAAGTTACTTAACAGTAAGCTATAGACAAGCAGTTTGCCTGAGATCTTTGAGTCTCAAGTAGCTCTAACTCTTTTAAATATTAAGTCTAAGATTTTTTTAAAAAACGTTTTGGGACTCTTCTTATTATGTGAACCTTCTTGACCTCAACCCCATTATCTTTGCCCAGTAACCCTGTAGCATTTGCTCCTGTTACCTTAGAGAATGTTGAGAAGCCATTAAATCAAGGTCTCCTTGTTTTTTAATGAAGACTGGTCCTCAATCAGCTCATGTCTAAAAGATCACCACATTAGCATAATAACTAATGATCATTTTGTTCTAGTCTCAATATAATTGTTTTCAATTTAATATATTCAAATCATAGTCTCATTAGGGGCTGTTAGTACAACAAAGTTGTTTGGGGAGTGTAATTAAATTTGAATTTAATCATAACACACTGTAATAGATTCAGGAAAGGGTTAGGCATGATGACTGCTTTCAGGAGGAAGAAGAGAGATGGCTAAAAACTTTAAGTCTTATAAACTTAGGGTCATTTTCCTTTAGACAAAGTTTTGAATTAGTTCACTTATTTCCTAAATTCTAAGGAAATAAGCTTCCAATTCTAAGGTTTAAGAGGTCCAGCTCTGTTTGGATTATGCTCAGCATGAGAGTCTTTTAGCTTTTCTTGAGCATCCCTGAACTGGAGATGGAGATAAGCTGCTTTTCTTTCCTAGATTACAGATATGGCCTACTTGAAGTACACAGTCCTGTCTATCTATCTTGGGTGTCAAGGATTGAACCTAGGCCTCGTGTATGCTTAGCAGGCACTCTAACACAGAGCTATTCAGTTTTTCATATTGACACTTTTGCCAGTCTCAAAGAATTCATGTCCCCAAATTGCTAGAAAGTCCAGTATCTTATTTAGAAATTTTATCTCCTTCCATCATATTAAAGATTATTTATAACCATTTGATGCTTACTTGGATCAAAGATATAGCCATCCTCCTAAACTCTTGTGGAGAAAGATTTTATTTCTCTCACTGCTACATCCTGCTGCTAATTATGAAAGGTCATGCAATTTTCTGTCATTCCATTCACAGTTGCAATGCCAGTAATGTGGGTCTAGCAGTAGTTTTCCATTCTAGGGAGAAGATATTAAGCCAAACTGTGGTCACATTATACTAAGCTCCTACTACTAAAAATGTTCTTTAATCATGAGCAGTGGTCCATATGTCTAAATTCTGCAGAGATGCTTTTTGAGAAAATGATTTCATTCATAGTGTGAAACTTTGTCAATGTGCTGCAACTCAGGCTGCCAAGTGCACTTCGGGTTCACACTCACATGTTTATACTCAAACCATGAACATTGTGCAAGAAGTAGCCCAGCAGGGACATCAGTCCACAGCCACTGCTCTGCTCTTAGCCCCTCCATCAGGACCATGAGTCCTGGCTCTGGGCTAGTTCCCCAGCCTAACTGCTTTTCCCAATGGTAACATCCTCCCCAGAGGACTGCTGTATGTCCTTCATGTCACTGGCACTGTGTTGTTGAATAAGTTTCTTACAAAAATAGTCTCAAAAAAGAGTGATGATCTCAGCATCTTTCTTCTTAGGGGACTCTCTCACCTTTAGTTATGTAATTTTGGTCACAACCTCCATCAAGAACAGCTCTTGAGACACACAGTGTAAACATCCATGTTGTCTCCCTAATGTAAGAAACTGAAAGAGTGAATAAGACCCAAAAGGTACAATAGATATAGTGAAAGGGAAAGAGACTGCTCCAGAGGAAAGAGCAACAGGGTTAGGGGAAAAGAGGACAGAAGGGAGGGGAAAAAAGATATGTATATATACACAAGATAGCTAAGATAATTATACTGCTGCCTTCTATTAGTTTACTGAAAGGAACCATTAATGCTTATATTGTCTGATCAATTTTACATGCCTATTTCTGGTAATTTGAGCAATTACTTTGAAGGTAATAATATGCAATATAATAACCAGTGTCTATCATCTATCATCTATCTATCTATCTATCTATCTATTATCATCATCATCATAAAATTTACCTTACTCTTTTTAAAGGTGTCTATTGTGGTTTTGTTTGGATACCCTCCCAAAGCCGCATGCAGTCATGGGCAGGCTTCTAGAGATTATGATTGATTCATGGGTGTGAATGTTATACCCGCCCTGGGGCAGAAAGTTTGCATCTGTAGGAGAGAGAGAGAGGCTGCTCGCAGCCACTCCTCCCTTTTGCTCTGGCTGCTCTTGCTATCTTCCACCACCATGAACCGTTGCCTTATGCCATGTGCCACTCTGCCTTGGAGCCAGCAGAGTATGGACTGAAACCTCCACAGATTGCGAGCTAAATAAACCTTTCCTTCCTTCATTTTGGGTGTCAGGTATTTTATCTCAGCAATGAGAGAAAAGTAACCAAGACAGTGTCATATTTTCTTTGTATGCATGAAATATAATTAAGTCATTTATTTATTAATAGATGTTTATGTTATTAACAATGTTTTGTTATTATAAACAATGGTGGATGCCTGCCTTATATATATTGTTTAGCAGATGTGTAGCACGTTTACAGAAAACTAGATATATTATCTATGAGACAATTAGAATAGCTGGTCTACAAGGAACCAAGTAAGTATGATTTGCAATTTTATACATTCTGTGAAATCCTTCTCGATGGTCAAGCAATTTGCACTCCCATATACAATGTACAAGAGTATCTATTGCACTGCACTTTTACCAAAGTCATGGGTTAGCAGTTGTAGTTTGATTCTGGAAAGTCCCCCCAAATCTTCATATGTTTAGGGCCAGGACTTTTGGTGGTGGTTGGACCATGGAGGAGCAGTGCTCATCAGTGGATTAATCCACTTATGAACTCAGAGCTACATGTGCTGTTGGGAGGGAGGGTCTGGTTAGCTGAGGTTGATCGGTGAGGGCATGACCTGGAAGGGTGTTCTCACTCCTGGCTCCTTCTTCCCTCTGCTTCCTGGTGGCCATGAAGTGAGCAGGTCTCCTCCATCTAGACCCTTCCACCTTCTCCTTCCTGCCTTTGATCATGGACTGAAACCTCTCAAAACGGTGGACAAATTGAACTTCTCCTCCTTTAAGTTGCAGATATTGGGTGTTTTGTCTCAGTGATGAAAAAGGTATTTTAATATCTTAACTAATTTTTATTTTGATAAAAATACAATCTAATTTTAATGTTTGTGTCTTCTTACAAGTGTAAAATTGAACATTTTTGCCTGTATTTCTCTTTATGTGAACTGTTTATCTTTTTCCATTTTCCACTAAGTTGATGGTCTTTTTTCTATTGGATTTGGATATTAGAATCTCTCTCTCCAAACATGCACAGAAACTATTAAATAAATTAATTATTTAAGTTAAATTATAATAATAAATTATAATTAAATTATCCTTTGGTTTGTAATATATATAAAATGTTTCCTGTGCTTGCTTTGTTTTTTAAGATAATTGAATTTATAAATATTTGCTTTTCATGGATTCTAAATTTTGTGCTATATTCAGAACTCTTTTCCCATTCTGGCACCAGCACAGTCAACCCCTGCACTTATTTCCTTAATCATCTTCATTGTAAGCCCCTGTTTATTATCCAAGATAACCTGAATTAATTTCTGTTCCTTGTGCCCTGAACAGAACAAATTTATTTTTGAGGTAGGGTCTTGCTATCTAGGTTAGTCTCAAACTTGCCATCTGCCTGCCTCAACCTTCTAAGTGCTGGGGTTACGTTTTTGAGCCACTGCACCCAGATGAATAACATGAACTTGTGAAACAAAGTCAGTCAACAGAACAGAAAGAAACAAAGATAAGTTGAATAATGATTTTCAGAATGATAAATCTTTAGGCAGACCAATCTGATATGCAGGCCTCAGCTATGAGTTATCATTTTCTGAATAAAGGTGAGGTCTCAGACATGATGGCCAGTATAGATTCCCAAATAGCAATAGATCTGATGCTGGGAAGTATTTTTGATGAATATTTAGGAACTACTAGCCAGACACAAAATACCATACTTTTCAAATATTTTTTTAAATCTACTTTTAATTTTGACTCCTTTCCATCCTATATTTCTGATACTTAATAAATATTAATTCATTATAATTTCTGTGTTTATTATCTTACTGACCACCAGGAAGTTTTAAAAAGTAGATGGAGTTAGAATTACTTTTGACATTTTGGAGCTTACAATTTCATTAATAACTAATTAATGAGACAAGAAAACCTGTGTGTGTGTGTTTGTGTGTGTGTGTGTGTATGTGTGTGTGTGTGAAATCAAGAATATGTGCAAGGACATATATCTGCTAAAGGTTTGCAAATTGTATTTACAAGTGTGTAGACATCATTGAATTTTAAAAAATGGGATGTGGACTAAATAACTTGAATTAATCTTTGTTTTGAAATTGTTAGTGTTGATAGTTTGGGAAACAGAAACAGAAGGACAGAAAAATAACAAAATACCAAAGAAATTCACTCTGAGCATAGTTTTTATTTACCTATTTTTCTACAGAATACATTGTACACTGTTTGCTGACCCCCTTTTCCTTCATTTAACAATAGATTAGGGGCATCCTCCCATGCTACTGCATGTTAGTCTAAAACATTTTTGCCTTTTGCTGTAGAGATGTATCATGTCTACTTAACCAATTCTATACCATTGGAACTTTGTGCGATATTTAAATTTTTAAAGTAATAAACAACAGGACAGGAATTTTCTAGGACTAAATCTTGTTATGCACTTGTGTTCTGTTAGAATATAATAGTCCTTGGAGTTGATGAGTTAAGAGGCCTATTTAAGGCCTTGGGTATTTATTTCCAAGCCTCTTTTCAGAAAGTTTCTCAATTTACAATCCTACCATAGCCTCACCAATACTGGATGCACATGTAGACATGTGCAAAATAAGGTCCTGTTGTTTCTCATATTTGAGTTTATACAAATCTGTGTCAATATGATTTATACAACTCTATGTCAATATGATGTCCAAAAATAGTAATTTTCTTTAATCTGACATTTTAAACTTGCTAGTGGGAGTACTTTATACTGTTTACAAGCTTGTGATCTGGGGGTTGCTTTTTTAGAGAGGAATTCTTGAGTCCAGTATTATAGAAAAAATTATAATTGTTTTGTAGGCGGTAAGTGAATTAAGAACTGTTTGTCAAGTTACTCTTTTAAAGTAAATTTGGATTTCTTGATTTGTGATTTTTAGTCACATCTTCATTAGACAATCTTACATACTGCAGTGTAAGGAAAATAAAAGAATGACAAGAAGTGTCATTCTTAAAAGTCTGTAAGAATTATATTTACAGGAAATTGATGAGAACAGTAAAATAGCTTGGATTTAAGATATTAATCATTTTCATCATCCTCTCCTCAAAAATATTTCATAGAGATTGATAACATGTAGCTCAATTCTGATAATTGACAGGTGGAATGTGTGCCAAATCTATGCATCCACAGACATAGCAGTGAAAGAAGTTTCTTGCTTGTATTTTTACAGAAGAGCCTAAAAAAGAAAGGAGGTTGTATTGGATTCTTGACATTTTTAGGCTAAAAGTGAAAACATTTTTCTGTTGATCATTGGATTACTTCTTTTAGGTAGAAATTTTAGGGGGTCTATTTTGACTTGTGATCTTTTTTATAAACTGAACCAAAACAGTATTGGACACCATAATCTGTAGGGTCTTAGAAACAACAACCTGTACCAGGTTAAATGGTAAGAAATGAGTTACCTAAGTCATCCGTGTCTGAATGGAGAAGACCTGAAAGATAGATCTATCTCACTGACATCCTTCATAATAAAGGTTGTGACGGACTGAGTTTTGAGATCTAAAATAATGGGCTCCCATCATGAGATCAGTGCCCTTATCAGAGGACACACCTGAGAGTTTGCTCTCTCTTAACTATGTGAGGGCACAATAGAAAGGCGCTATCTATAAGCCAGGAATAGAGTTCTCAAAGGAACCAAAACAGGCTGACACACTGGTCTACAACTTCAAGGCCCCGTGTTATGAGAAAGAAAATTCCTGCCAGGGAAGCTATCTAGAATATGGTATTTGCTTATTGGAGCCTGAACACACAGATGCAAGAGTTGACTAGAAATTAAACAGAACTCTTGGATAGATCATAGTCATCTAACACAACTCTACAATTCAGTCATCAAAACTGAAGCCTAAACTGGCTTTGGAGTACAGCAATGATAGCTATTGTCTATTAAAATGTATAATAAGACAACAAAATACATTTCAATTTTCAGTACATTTCAATTGAGAGTGAAGTTATTGCCTCAAATCCTGAGAACATTGACTATTTTAGGAGGTTTTGGTTAGAGTTTCATGGGTTAACATAAGTAAAAGGTTCAATAATGAGGACATGGTAAGAAAAGACTCACATTAGTCTTTGTTAATCAAACTCATATAGTTCAGTCCCTCTAAATTTATAGGGTTATTCCAGAGAGGAGAAAAAATAGGAAAGCAACAGAATGTAAAATGTGGACATGTGCGAAATAAGGTCCTTTTTGTTTCTCATATTTGAGAAGTACTGCATATTTTGTAAATGAAAAATACTTGTGAATCTCCAATGTTGGCTAAAGTTACTCTTTCATCTTACCTAGTTAAGTAAACAAAAGTTTTATTTTTAGTGAAAGTGAAAATTTAAAATTCTTTTAGGGAATCATTAGTCAGAGACTTTGAGAACAAGTCAGTAAACAGGCAGATAGATAATGTACCAGGAAATGATAAACAATAAAAGTATATAAAATTGCATAAAGGGAGATAGAGAGTGCTGAGTATATTATTTTATAATAATGTATATATATATATATATATATATATATATATATGATATCATACATAGAGAGGGTATCTTGGTTAAAGTAACAGATCAGAAATACAACAAAATAGAATGAAGATAATAGATATATGATAGAAAGATAGTCTATGTGTAGCTCAAAGGAGGAGCATATTTTGCCTTTTAAGGAAGAGTAAGGATGCTAGCTAGAAGTTAGGGGGTGAGAGGGACCATATAGGGGATAAATTCTAACAGGCAGCAGAAGATACTAGTACCTTGACCCTTGTAGACATTTTTAGGGAATCAACTTTTAATATAATAAAATGGGACACCTTGAAGGGTTTTAAGCATAGAAGTGATTATTGGGACAAAATTCCCCCTAGATAGTTCATATTTCTGCATATCTTCAAAGGCATTAACAAATAATTTGCTCTAAATTTTCTTTTTAATAATGCTTGCATAGCAAGTAGCCTTGGACGGCAGAGTTGCTTTCTTTTCTAAAGCAGCCTTTTTTTAATTTCAGGGGAAGAAAATAGGGATATCTCCATTTGGAAAGGAGGAAAGGCAGTTATGTTATGGGTGCTTATGTAAGGTCAGGTTTTCCATTTTGGGCTCTTCTATGACACACCTCATGCCAATGGTGGCAATTCCTGGCCCTGAACATCCTCTGGCAGGAGATAGGGTCTAGGGAACTGGTACAACAATGTTATACTGACTATTGCTATTACAGTAGTAAATTATCTTTTATCTCTGACACAGTAGTCTTGTGCCTTCTGCCAGTATCTTTGAAGTGCAAGCAGGGTAACTCATTAGCTTGCTAGTAGGCTAAGTTCTCACAAACTTCACAGTTCCTGTGATCTGATCTGACTTACATCTAAAAGCATCATCCTGCCTTATGTGTGGGAAATATTGTGTAGGAAGCAGGGGCTTGGGTCAGTAATAATAATCTTGCTATAATTTTAAAGAGAGAACATGGTGGTTTGGATCAGAGGATATGGGATATACATTTTTTTTATAAAAAAGGCCTTGGCAATGAGTCAAAGAGACTCATTGAAGATGATTTCAAGGTTCTTGGGTAGAGCAACATGAAAAAAATATGGGAAAGACTATAAAGACTTAGGTGCATATAGGGAAATTAAGAAATTCATTTTGCTTGTGTTAATTGTAGAAATGTATACATTCAATGAAAATATACATGTAGTACTCCATACATTGTTAACCCAGTAACAGACACACAATAAAGAATTATACATATGTGATTCTGGAGTTCAGGAGAAAGGTCAGAGAAATGAAGATATTTGACAGTTATCCATATAAGCAATGCTTTTTAAAGCCACAAGACTAGATTTTAACAACTTTGGAATAGTTTATTAGATAAAGAGATGAGGTCTAAGAACTGAGCCCTAACACACTACACTACTTATTGACTGTGTAGAAAAAGAAAAAGAAAAAAAAAAAGAAAAGGAGACCAACATTGAATTAGGAGAATAAAGAAGAACTGGTATTCTGGAAGAACTGTGAAGAAAATTTTTCAGCGAGAATGGGAGCAACTGTTTCAAATGCCAATGATAGTGAAGAAGTGGAGTAAGAACTTACCACTGCCTTTTACAATGCTGGGGTAATTGGGCTGACAAGGATAAAATAAGGACAAGGACCAATTTTCAGGGCATTAAGTTAAGTTTACCTATAAAATGGAACAGAGAAAAAACAATAACTAGAGAAGAGTATGGGAATAAGTTTACTTTTCAGAAAAGATCTTGTTTGTAGGTTAGTGGCAATCATCTTGGAGACAGGAAAAATTATAGTGTAAGAAAGAGAGGAGGGATGTGTTGGAGGGATAGGGCTGTGTATCACATACAACCTGGAGAAGGGATAAGCGCTGAGTAGAGATGAGACCTGAAGCAGGAGTTCCTAATGCGGTGTCAGTCCATGGCCTGTCAAGAACCAGGCTGCTTAGCAAGAGGTGAGTGGCTGGCAAACGGAAAATCTTCATCTGTATATCCAGCCATTATCTGTGCTCACATTGTGGCCTGAGCTTCATCCCTTGTCAGATAAATGGCAGGATTAAATCTCATAGAATTCTGAACCCTACTGTGAACTGCAAATGCCGGGGACTTGACTGTAGGCTCTTGTGAATCATTGTCAGAATCACTGGCAGAATCTCCCCCTATTAACTCCCCTCTGTACAACAGGTTATCCAAATGTGCGGGAACAGAGTCCTGCCAGCTCCTGGCCCAGGAGGACCACTTACTGTCCATCCTGGAGATGAAGTGCTCATGAAAATTTGGAGAGAGGAGACACCTGCTGACCAGTTATAGCCAAAATGGAAGGGCCCCTTTTTAGTGATGCTTGCCACTCCCACTGCAGTAAATATAGCGGGAATAGATAATTGGTTCATGTTTCTCACCTGCATACAGCCAGTCTCACCTAAACTGTCTGAAGAACAAGATCATCCAAAAGGAGAAAGCTACTCGTATGAGCCTCTGGAAGACTTGAGATTTTTCTTCCAAAAGTAAAACTTCAGCACTGCTATAGGGAGCGTAAAATTCTGACCTGCTCCTCATATTTGGAATAAAGGTAAAGTTTCTTTTTCCTGTCAAACAGGCAGCTCAATGGTCATTAATTCTTTCCTCATTTTCTGACAGGATTTTCTTTCTTCAACTCAACCAGTGAGCCACAGCACCCCAAGGTAGTCGGTGAACACATAATCCCTACTAGGTAGGGTCTGTATCTCTTTCTAGCCTGAAAAAGCTATGGAAGACAGAGACTTACACTCCTTCAGCACCCCTTAAAGAACTATGGGGACATGCATCTCTCGGGGAAATGAGACGCGAGATTAGGGCACAGCAGAGTTGGCTGGTGAAGGAGGTAGCGTCTGTTAATGACAAGATCCTGGCACACATGCTCAAAACAGTTCAAAAGGTTTCTAATAGGATGGCCTAGATCTTACATCAGTGTAAGGCGTAGGATCCCAGCGCTGTATCTCAGGATCCATCTGTAGAAGATTTTGTGGGTTTCTTTGAGATTTGGATGGCATAAAAGCACACACATGCTACAAAGAGCTGGCTATTGAGGCTTTTCTCATAGTAGCCTACACTGTGTCCTTTGAGGTGTACTTTTGTCTTGCTTTTTCTTCTTTTATTCAGGCCAGGCTCACTCTGGAAAGTGAGTTTCTCCCTCACTCTTCACTTTTACTTTTCCAAAAAAGCTTTATCATCTTCTTTTTCTTGTTTCATTCAATTCTGGGTTCATGATGAGAACCTGGAATCCATAAGATGTGAATGCCACAAGCCCCACTAACGTTTAATTGGCAAGCCACTTTTAGAAGAAGACTACCTGGTAACATAATGATGAACTATGGAATCTATCTATATAGGCAGGAAAGTGAAGAAAGGGTGGAGATGAGAGACAATCAAAAAGTTGTTGGGATCCATAGATTATAAGCAAAGGATTGATGGAAAGTCTGTTTGGATGTGGGGTGATAAAAGGTAAAAGGTTTTTATTGAAGGGTTCATGAAAAGAATACGGAGCTAGTTACAAGCCTGTTTAATTTAATGCATTTGTATTGTATGTCCAATTTTTTATATATGTAATCCAGTTTGATCCTTAATTGCTTCATGCTTTTTTTAAAAAAATCATTATCTTGTTTGTGTAGATTATGTTACTCACAGAACAATAAGAAGCACCCTTCACAAGAGTAGATTTGGTTTGCTAGTCAAATTCTTATAAGTGTATAATGATTCCAATCCATTTTCAAATCAGATTTTAATGTTATTTATAAATAATTTCCCTTATAACTTTTATCCTGGGCCCTTTCTATTTTACTATAATTTTTTCCCATTTTGCATGAATAAATCCAGAAAATTTCCCAGGAGTTGTCAAAAATAATTTTCTCCTTTTATCTCACTAACAATTTTATTTTTTCAAGATAAAGGAGAAGCTTAAGCCTATTGTTTCTTTCTTTGCTGTGGTATTCCTCTTTGTAGTATCTTTTCACCACCTCTCCAGAGTGATTGCCACATAGTCCTGGACCTTGATCTCTAAATTTTGATTTATTTCCTCCTGCAATATCTGATAGGCTCAAAGCCTAGAGAGTCAGGCGTTTCCATCCAAATATGTAGTAAGATTCAGCAGTGCCATCTTCAAACACAGACTGGGTCTTTGTCTTCTCCACTCCTCTGGCAGTGGTTCCCTTTGATGTGTTATCAAGGAGTTCTGGGTATAGCCTTAGCACTTTGTGTAGCTTTCATGAGTATACCTTGCTCCAGGCTCAGTGTTCTAATTGGCAGCTTTCTTTTTAAAGGATCATGGAATTTTAAACTATTTAGGACTTTAAACTATTTTTTTTTCTGATGATAGATTATGCTAAGTGATTAATTCTCATTTTTATTCAACTGACCTCTTCTGTGCAGTCTTGGGATTAATAATGCTTGGCCAATATTTTATTTATTTATTTACTTATTTATTTTTGTCTTTTTGAGATAGGGTTTCACTATGCAGTTCAGGTTGGCCTTGAGCTCACTTTGTAGCCCAAGCTGGTCTTGAATTTGCAATGATCCTCCTGCCGCAGGCTCTTGAGTGCTAGCATTACAGGTGTGTGCCACCATGCCTGGCTTAATATTTTCCAGAAAGGATCTTGAAGATGCTCTTTCTCACATCTACTCTCCATTAATTTTTCAGGGCTGTAAGATAAGCCATTAATTTCCTTACAGTGATGGTGTAAGATACTTATTTGATGCTGTCTTTAGGTAGGGATTCAAGCACAACAGTGCTAAGTTGTGGCAGAAAAGGCCTTTTCCAATGTTTTTGGGTGCTCCTCAGGAGCCCTAACATTGGAAATATCCTTTAGTTATAGGACTTATCTCCCTTGTTTCTTTTTGATGCGTATATTAGTTTTCTGCTATGAGGAGAAACATAGAAATTTATTCCTTCACAGTTCTGGAGGTCAGACGTCCAAAATTTAAAGTGTTGGAAGAGCTCCTTTGGAAGACAGCAGGGAAGTCTCTTTAATTCTTCCAGCTTCTGAAAGCCCTGAGTGTTGGTTGGTTTCTGCCAGCATAACTCTAATCCCTGCCTCTATCTTCACATGGCCATCTTCCTTCTGTGTCTGTCTGTATCCAGTTTTCATTCTTCTTCACCAGACGGTAATCCAGTACAACTTCATCTCAACTAAACTCTGTTTCCAAAGAAAATCACACTCTGAGGCTCTGAGTAAACTTGCATTTTGTGGGGGCATCATTCAAACAGGTACAGTGGGGAAAGAAAGGAGATCTATAAAAATTACATTATATTCATTCTGTAGGAAGGAAGTGCTCAGAAGTTCTCTGCAATTTGGCATCTCATCTACCACCATCACAACCACTTACTCCTTTTGCACTTAAGAGTTAATGTTAGGGAGTGGAATCATGTCAGCCACTCAAGATGCTTTTCTCTGAAAACGTTCTCCAAACACTGGGAAAAATGAGTGCTTTGAGGGGGAAAATGGCCATGATAAAATGCTACTGAATTAGAAATAGGAAGGAGTAATGTCCTTTGCTGAGTTGGTGCCCTTTACCTATGATGGGAAGAAAAAAAGCTGTGAACATTTCTTCATGTCTTTAATTTTATCCTTTTGAGATGCTCTGAGTAGATGCTCATCTATTACTTTTCTGGGGTGAAAGTAAGCTTTCTCACCATGCAGAGTTGCTGTTCATGTTTCCACTTCAACCCCTTTCTGTAATTTCCCTCCAGGAGGAAAGTACCTCTTTCCTCTGGGAAAGGAAAATGCCTCTTTCCACCTGTGCTGTTGATGAAATGCCTTTTTCTTCCTTGGAGATTTTATTCCTTTGATTTTTTTTTTCCTTTGTAAATGTAATTTTTCTGTCAACCAACTTTCTCCCATCTGTTGGTAAATACATTTAGGTACTGACAAATACTACTTTGACTGCAGTTAAAATCAGTACTATTTTTCTTAAATCAGATTCTTTTTACAGTCTGTAAGCAGCATTTGGCATCCTGACCATCTTTACTTTTAATTTGCTTTGCCTATTTTCATTTCTTCTTTCTTCACTTATATTTTCTCTTTTATTGATTCCCTTCTCTGATAAAGGAAGAATTTCCTGTGGATCTTTCCTCAGACCTTTTGTCTTTTCTTTGATAATTTTATCAGTGTTAACACCTTCAATATCTTTCTAACCTGTATTTTGCTATAGTTCAAATCTGGAATGTTCTGCAAAACCCCTTGGTCACCAGCTTGTGGCGCTATTGGGAAGTTGTGGGACTTTTAGGAGGCGGGGCTTAATGGGAGGAAGTCAGTCACTGGGAGTGTGCCCAAGAATGGAAAAACCATCCATCCCTGTCCCCTCCGTCTCCCTTTTTGCTTCCTGAGTGCTGTGCGGTGAGCTGCTTCCCCCATCACATGTTCCTGTTATTATCTACTGCTTCACTGCAGAATCAAAGGCAGTGGGGCCAACTTACCATGGACTGAAGTCTCCCAAACTGTGAAGCAAAATAAACATTTCCTCATTAAAAGTTACTTATCTTAGATATTTTGTCACAGTGATGGAAAGCTGACACGTATTTCCCCCCGGTTTTTCATAATTTCTAGTAGAAACACAGCAGGAGCAATGTCAACAGTACCAGCTCTTATTTAGAAAGTATTATATGCAAACTGCAGTACCAGGTAGATGTTTTTCTTTTGCTTTTAATATTATCATATTAATATTCATATAAAGTCTGTGAGTTGAATCTTATTATTCCCTATTTTTAGAGACATAAAGCTATTTTTCCTAATTCACATTGTAAGTCATGGTGTGATAATTAACCGGTTGTATCAGCTTGAGTAGGAAACACCTAGCTGAACTAGATCAGCATACCTCTTGGTGTAGCTGAAGGGATTTCCTGAAGCCAGAAGACCCTCCCTGGGTGTGAGTGACACCAACCCATAGGCTTATCCCACGAATGAAATGAAAGGGAAATGAAAAGGAAGGTTAGCTTCTGCTTCTTTGGAGGGGTTCCGGTCTTCACCTTCCCCTTGGGCATTGCCTCCTGGCTTCCAGCACAGACTCTTCAGCCTTCTACTGCTGACTCTTTGGCTTCCTGATCTAGACTTACAGGACCCTACAGTGGGTTCCAGGCCTTTGACTGGATCCTCTGTGCACTCAGTGCACACTGTCTGCTGTCTCCAGTGTGCAGACAGCCTTTTGCGCTCTTCCACACCTGACTCTGTAGGCAGCTATCATAAGGACGTAAATCCGTATATATGTATCTATAACACCTGGTTCCTGGTTCTGTTGATTTGAGGGCTCAGGTTTGAAACTGCAGGGCCTTCCCTCATCTCCTCTTTCATATATACATACATACATATACATATACACACACACACACACACACACACACACACACACATATATATATATATATATATTCACATTAAATCTGTTTCTCTAATAAGCACTGACTGATACACATGGGTATTGGGAAAGTGTAGGTTCTGTGTGTAGTCTCCAGAAACTGTTCAACAAGTCTAGTGCACTCTCCTTACCTCCAAACTTTAGTTACATGTAACACCTGGTTCCTTGTTTTGTTGATTTGAGGGCTCAGGTTTGAAACTGTAGGGCCTTCCCTCATCTCCTTTTTCACAGACCTCTAGGCAATTATATAGTTCCTTGCCAAGTTCTTCATAATATTTTGAGTCCAGCCCTCTTTCCCCAGTTTCAATGTTGCCACACTAGCTCAAACCCCATGTCATTTTTTATCCATGACAGAAATCCCCTCATTATCCCTCTTTGTACAGTGCACTGCACACTGTTACATGCCTAGGCACCCTTAAGCCCAGACAGAGTGCAGCATGCTTTCTCAGAGTCCTTCACATTTTCATTCCTTGTTGAATTAGCCATAAACACCCCAGGTTAGAGGTGGTAGATATATAATACATTAGACTATTTTGAGGATAATGTTTGTATACAGAAGAAATCTAATAAATATTTTATACTATAATAATTTTCTGCTCTTTACAACTTGATGCAATTTACTGTTTGAGCTTATGTGTTCCAAGGTCCTTCAACCCTATCTTCTGTTCTAACAAGACAAACCAATGTATATCCACCTTTCTGCAATAATATTTTTATTCATACTTTTTCCTTCTTGGAGTTCTCCCCTTCCTTTTGATGTTTATTGCTTTGAAATCTATTAATTGGAGACCCTTCTACAGATTTTGCTAGTAGAAGATTTCCTGGCCCAAGTTGATAGACTTGTTTCTCTTAAGTTCATAATGCCTTGTTTATAACTCTCAGAAGACAAATGATGTAGACAATAAGATAATGTAATTATTTGAGTACTTGACTCATCTTTTCTGGATTGTAAAGTTTCTGAGGACAGAATTTGGAATTAGTTAATTCTGCACCTTTGTAGGACATAACAGCAAATTGCCCAATATTTGCATACAGTATTTAATTTCCATTATCTTCTCTAAGTTTATTGAGATAATAATAGGCTGCTATAACAAGAAAACCCAGTTGCTCTGGCTCAAATGAAATATAAGATATTTGCCTTGAGGGGGTGATGGGGCCCAGGGGAGGTAGGGCACCCTGATCCCTTCGCAGGTGAACCCAGGAAACCCAGTTTCTTGTTTTTGTTCAATAATTTCCTTGGTGTTGCCACACGTGCAAGTTGGAAGCTAGATAGCTTACCCCATCATATTCTGAATACTGATTCTGGATAGAGGAATAAGTGGAAGAAAAGCAATTTTCTTGAAAAAGAATCACAACAGAAGTTACACAACAGATTTCTAATAATGTGCAGTGACAAGAATTTGTGCCCATGGCCACACTGAACTGCAGGGAGATGTGGACATGTGTCTTTTTATGCATAGTCACATCCTCCATGTACTCAGGACATTTTTTCCAGTAATAAGGTGTGAACCCAGGTCTCCTCGCTTGCTAGGCAGTCACTGTACTACTAAGATACAGTCTCAGGTTTTTAAAATTAAAAAAAATTTTAGGCAGTGTCTTGCTAAGTTGCGCAGGCCAACTTCAAATTTTTAATATTCTTGCCTCAGTTTCCTGATTACAGGCTGTGATTACAGGCATACACTACTGTACAGGGCTACTTGGAGCATTTCAATTTCTCAAAAGAAGACTCAGAGGATGAAAAGTATGTAATAGCTGGCAGTCTTTGCTGCCACCTTTCAGAGAGAATATTGTGAATAACTGAGGGTTTTTCATAACTGAGTAAGTACCTATCAAGACATAAAATCTTAAAGGGATTAAGGATTTATTTTGGCCAAGAGACAGTCTTTTACTTTTTTCTCCTTTAAATTAATCCCATTTAGGGCCAGGAATATAGCTCAGCAGCACAGCACCTGCCTGGCAAATGCAAGGTCCTGAGTTATTTTGCCAACTTAAAGGGATGAAGGATTTATTTTGGCTCATTGTTTTTTGTTTGGTTTTGGACCATGGTCTTTTCAGAGGCTTCTTGGTGGTCCTGGTCCAATGGTGGGTGGTTCTGTTTTCTGGGACTGAGGGAAGCCAGGGCATCATGGCAGAAGAGCGTGGTGGAGCAAGGCTGCAGATGTCAAGGAAGCTGGGAGTGGAGAGGGAAGAAGGAGTCCACAAGTAAGAGCCGGAATGCGACGCTCCCTTCAGAGTCATGCCCAAGGATATCTGCTTCATCTAATTACGATGCCTTCTAAAAAGCACAGTCAGTTGTGAACACATCCAGGGGTGAATCTATTGATGGACTCTATTACAGTACTACGGATCACTTCCCCAAAGCCCCTCTCAACACTGCTACCTTGGGGACCAAGCCCCCCAGCCCCCAACATAAGCCCTGGGTAGCATATCATACCCAAACCATAATGGCTCTTTGAATAGATATCTTTTCACATAGCTTTTTTAATTGAATTATTGAGCATTTAAAACCTTTTCTTAAATACTCTGGATGATCTGTGTAAACATCAAAGCTGAAAAAGACTAACATCCTGGGATGTGGGGGCTCAGGTTGCTCTTTGTGAATTTTCACTACTCTGTTATGATGTGGTAGAGTGATGTCCTTGAATCTCACCAAGCTTTTATTACTTAACTCTATGTCCCCAGTTTTCACATCTATTTTTAAGTACTACCTCCCCTCTTCCATGAGACTTTAGTTGAGACTCCTGGCCTATGGAATGCAATTAATGCAATTGCCTATGGAAACTCTGTCTTCTGTCTTGTTGTTTATAATATATTGTGGGGTTAGAAATGAAAAACTATGTGCCAGACACATTTTTTAGTATTTTACATATTTTAACTCATTTCACCCTT
Organism: Dinomys branickii; assembly: GCA_004027595.1. Lineage (NCBI taxonomy): Eukaryota > Metazoa > Chordata > Mammalia > Rodentia > Dinomyidae > Dinomys > Dinomys branickii. The sequence continues at coordinate 36,499 of PVLD010008167.1, read as the reverse complement.
ATAACAGCACTGTAAAATATATTATCATTTCCTGCATCTTACGAGCAATCCAACAGAAGACTGAGTTTAAGTAACTCACTCAAGGTCACAGAGCTAGTAAATGGCAGAGCCAAGATTTCAACTCAGTCAAACTCTGGAGCCCGTGCTCTTAATAATTACTCTGCACTGCCTTTAGGCTTCTTCAAATTCTCTGCACACTAAGAATAAATAGATTCTGAAGAAGAGTAAGAGGTGCTCTTATATAAATAGCATCTTTGGTCTTTTGCATATTCTCCCTTTGTTCAATTGCATGCTGACTGAATTGTAGGATAGGAAAGTTTCACATAGATGAGGTTTTTGGCAATTTTAGTTGTTTGAACAGTTATGTCAGAAAGCAGAGAGAAAGCTTATTCTAGGCTGTGAAAAGTAGGTCAATTGCAAAGCAGGGGCTCCGAGGTGAAATGAGTGTTTCTTTGATTCTGCATGTGATGTCACTGTCTTTTGTAGTTGGTTGATTCTCATTTCCGCAGTGACCAAACAGCAGCTTGCTCAGTGGCTCCTGCTTTGTAGTATAAACTGCTGAGTTCACGTCACGTCACTGGGGTGACAAGGAAAGATCTCAAGAGGAAAAACAAAAAGCAAAGTCTAGGGAATGTTACCCTTGTTTTTCTTTACTGCTATGCTATGAGCTAGCTTCCAAATGTGGCTTTTTGTTTTTTTGTACCGAGAATTGAACTTAGGACCCTGCACTTGCCAGGCAGGTACTGTGCTGCTGAGCTATATTCCTGGCCCCAAATGTGATTAATTTAAAGGAGAAAAAATGTGAAAGACTGTCTCTTGGTCAAACATGGTGGCTCGGGCCTATAAATCCCAGCACTTTGGGAGACTGAGGCAGAAGGACTACAAATTCAAGCCCAGCATGGGAAATGTAGCCACTTAGCTATATTCTATCTCAAACAATAAAAAGAGGGTTGGGTAGTTACATCAGCAGGAGGGCCTGGGGCACACTCTCTGGTACTGTAAACTAAAATGGAAAACTGGGCCTTTGGCAGGCAATTATGAAGTTGAAAAATGCAATATCTGAACAATATTTCTAACTTAAAGAACTAGTGTGGCATAGGGCAACTTGGCATGAGAAGGTACCAGCTGGGAACAGCACCAAAACCCAAGGAAATTAGTGAGGTAAAAAGGTTGTGTAAATGCTGACAGCAGAATAGGTATTATCTCAGGTTGTTATAGCCTGCACAAGATGGAGATTCCTCAGATGGATCTGAGGCTGTGGTACTTTATTTGGATGACTAACATCAGCTTTTGGTGTGTTTCTTAGGTATTAACTTATTTTTCTGCCTCAAAACCAACCCAGAGCACTGTCTTTATAGTGGAGGTGCTGGACAATGTTGAAAAGTAAGAATTTTCCTCCTTATGTACTGCTGTGAATGGTTTTATTATAAGGCAGCGGCATACTTTTGGAGGCCCACAACTTGGTTTAGTATAAAAACAAGCGTGATAGTAGAATTTTCTATAAAATCCTGTAGTATACCTAGCATTTTGTACTCCTGCACCTCATTAGCCTGTCAAAATGAGTAGTTACACTAATTTTTTACATAACAACACATATAATTACTAGTTATAAAATTTGGACTGAAGCATATAAAGGAAATAAATCAGGCTATATAACACCAAAATGAATACAAAAGATATAGTGGCTAGTAGCAAGAAATGTTTTATTTCTAGAACCTGATATTGGCAGACATAAATAATTCTATTTCAAACTATTAGACATAGCCATGTTCTGCTACTGCTTCTCTTTCTCACCTTTGAGAATTCAAGTGCAGATTGATGAATGCAGGTTCCTGGGGTATAGTGAAAATAATTTCTAGTCTATTGCCAGAGCATCCCTTCGCTGATACTGCTTTTCTTAAATTCAAGCAATATAGGCTGCTGCCTATTTTCAAGGCTGCACAGGCTTCTCTTTAGAGATTACATCACCATTTAAAATGAGAGTAGGAAGAGATTAGCCAAGATCAAATCTGAAATTCTTGGGGTTTTGTGAGAATTTTGAAGTGGTTTAGCCTTGCCTCTTTGAATCTGGAATAAAGCAATGTCTTGTACAGTCTTGAGCCCTTGAATTTGGAGCTTTGGCTTGATATTTCAGACATGACTCTTGGTCGTCTGACCTCATCACCTGTATTACCTGGCAAAGGAGGACCTCTGGGCTCGGCCGCCATATCCTTGATGATCCTGCTATGTCAGGTGAGATTCTAAAATTTAACCCAGGCAGCAGCTGTAGCTCTGGCTTTTATGCTTGTGAGTTTTGTCTCCTTTTTCAACCTATATAAACTTAGATCTTAAATTTTATCATTTCAGTGTATTACAAGAAAAAGAAATCCAGTCCTGCAAAGCTTTCATATGCTGGAAGACTCAAAAGTCATGACAGTGAGTACATTATCTTGGTCTTATTTACAGTTATTTATTTATTTAACAACAGGGCCTTGCTATGTGGTCCAGGCTGGCCTTGAACTCACTATACAGACCAGGCTGGCCTTGAAAATATAGCACTCTGCTGGCTTAGCCACCTGAGTGCTGGGCTTACAATTTCTTTGTTTCATTTTCAAAAATTATGTTATCTTTGATAAGACACATTGATTGTACACATTAATAGGGCTCAGTGTGGTATTTGAACCTAGGCATACAGTATGCACTGAGAACACCGTGTCTTCCTTTGTCTGCCCTCTCCCGTCTGCACTTTCCCTAGCTCTAGCCATCACTGCTTCACATTCAGGTCACTTTTGTGTTTGCTCCCATGTGTGACGAAGAACATGTGGTTACACTCCTTTTTGTTTGTATCTCTTCATTTCTTTATGCGCCTCACTCTTATCCTCATATTTGCCTCGGACTTCATATTATATAGAGTTCCGTACTCTCTCAAGCTTTCAGTGATTGGTGTTGAGGCCCTTGGGGGCTTACATTTTATGCTGAGGACCTTTCACAATGTCTTTCCAGCAAAGACAGCTCTTTTCTCAGAATTACGAGTCAGGGGTTAACGACCTTCCCACAGCCTATTATGGCTGACGGCTCAGAACCTTTGTTAATTGCTTTCTTCTTCGTAGCGCTCTTTCTTCTCCCTTACGTTCCCTTTCATTGTGCCCCTCTCCTCATCCACCCTCCTGTTCTCTCTTTCCCTCCTTTCTACCTTTTATACCTGATGGACACTAAATACCTTTGAGGCACAGAGATAAAGAGGATGAATGACACAGGTTCTTACTTTCAAAAAGCATCAGCTGAGACCAAAATATACACAATGTGGCAGGCAGAGAGGGAGGGTTTGGGTCTAAAGTTCACTTCATGGCTGCTGACTTGCAGGACTGCTTGGATAGCAATGCCACTAATCAGACATATCAGAGGAGGGGAGGTTTTAGGTAGAAATGATAGTAGGCTGAGGGCTGGGGATATAGCTTGGTGGCACAAGCACCTGCCTGGCAAGCACAAGATCCTCAGTTCCATTCCTGGTACCAAAAAAAAAAAAAAAAAGGAATGAAATAGTATTAGGTTGGATTTCAGCATACAATTTTATGTACCTGTAAGATGACTGGGAAGAGAGACATTTAGTTTATGTGCACTAAAGAGATTAAAACTGAGCCATGATTTCAGGAGTTGCCAGTGTAGAATGGAAAAGAGAATAAAAATAGAAAGAAACAAAAAGAAAATCATCTTAAATAACACTCACCTTTTACACATAGAAGAGAAAGAGCCATGAAAAGATAAAAGTATAAAAACTTACAGTAAAAAATGAAATGGAGACTAATGCAGACTGTTTGCAAACTCATCCCTTCCTCTTTTGACAATCAGCTCTCACGGTTACATAGCACAGTGAGCAGCGGGGATGAGGATGGACACAGACTTGAGGAGCGAGACTGACCCTACAGCTGTAGGGCGTTCCTTTCTTTGCTTTCAGAAAAAGAGTTTCTTTTTCTTCAGCACTGGAGACTGAACACAGGGCCTTGCAAATACCAAGTAAATCTGTACCACTGACATCTCCAGCACAGACTATCCCTTCTTGATCCATTTCCGGTGAAAATGGAAGGCTGATTGTCACTGTCTTTCTTTCTTTTCTTGCCTAAAATTTCCTTACTGTTCTGAGCTGGTTCCATTCTTCAATGACTATTTTTGAACCATCTCAAAAAGATGTATTTTTCTTTACTGCTCTGAAGTCTCTCTTAAACTTCCTTTTTCACAGAGCCTCACTAGTTGAAATGGGCTAGTGTTCCATTTAACCTTTCTGTGCTTCTTAAAATTCATTCCTAAATAGCATTGGCAGAGTTAGGAGCATATTGAATCAATCTTATGGTGCCTTATGATCTCTGAATTTCTTTATTTTCTACGTAGGCCAAAGTTAGATCTTAACTTACATGATTACTGGGAATGTGAGTTTTTCCTTTTGTTTCTGCCTGGAGTATAGGGGGATAGAATCTGATTAAATATGATTGAAAAGACAAGACAAAGATAATTATTATTAAAAGATTTTCTAGGTAAGAGAATTCACACTGACGGTTTCTATAAGCATGGTCTCTTTCATTAGTAGTCTTTTTGAATTGACTGTAATAAAACGGCTTTCTAGTCCTGCAAGGGCACAAGAAGTTAAAGAAATTAAATGCTTATAGGTTGCAGAAAGTTGTTTTTCTTTAAGTGATAAATTTATTTTTATCTGACATCTCACAAAAGTGATTTTATTCTTCTATTTTCTATAAAATATGTGATTGGTTTTATGATCATTTTACATTATTTTATGGCTTTTATAAAGATCCTTGCAATAAATTTCAGTGTGTTTTTTATAAGGAGAACAAAAAGATAAAATTATAATGAGGTCGAGATAATTCTTTCTTCCTATACCTAAACATTCATGTATGAGTTTATGTCAACCTTTGTGAGTACAAGGCCTAACCTGTGAGTCTAAAGATCTGTTTGTAATTCTGTCCTTTTGGGCAGAATGTATGTTGCTACTGTTTCAAAATTGGATGCCAGAGTTCTTATGACCCAGACCCTTCCATAGCCAGGGTGCAGAGGAAGAAGGAGCTGGAGATCCTGACTTCAGGCCTCCAGGGCCTTGAAGTTTTCCTGTACACTCATCTTCTAGTGCAGATCCAAGTGCAGTAGGAGTCTGCAATCCACAAGGAACTATAAGAAGGGGTGAGTTTGGAAGCTGAGTTTTACTAGGACATTCTTGAAATATGCAAGAATTGGAAAGAATTTTAGAGATAAAAGTATCAGCCACCCTTATTTTATCCCTGTGCTTCTTTATCCTGTGTCTATATTTCCTTTTATCCATTTTATCTTTTTGGTGCATTTGATATAAATGGCATGTGTCAGCAGGCCTCTCCCTAAATATTTTAGCATGTGCATTGTTAACTGGAATTCAACATTGGGTTGCTGATTTTCTTCTCTTATAGAGTTTATATACTTTAATATACATAAATATTTCCACCATAGTAATGGAGCATTTGGCCAAAACACTTATATACATGTGTCGGGCAAACCTGTATGAAGATATTGAATGTTACCACACCCAAGAAAATTCTTTCAGGGCTTTTCCAATCCCTATCTTTGAAGCATGCACTTGTGCCACTGAGCTGTATCCCTGGGCTCCAAATCCCTATCTTCGGAGAAAAATCTCATTCTGATTTTTCCTACCAAAGATTAATTTTTCTATTCTAGAATGTCATATAAATATAAGAGTAAAATATGTAATGTTTGTGTCAGGATTTTCTTTACTTGTTAGGTGCTTTTGAGATTCATCCAAGCAGTTTTGTATATCAGTAGTTTATTCCTTTCTAGTATTGAGTAATATTCCATTATTTGGAATTGTCACAAGTTACTTATTTATTCTCCTATTGATGGACCCTTGTACTTCTCCAGTTTGGAGCTACCATGAACACAATTTCTATGAATATTGTTGTACAATTTTTTTTACAATAAATATGCAGAGATGCTTAGAGAGACGGCATTCACACAGTTGGCTAGCGTACAAGTCATGACTTAAAGCCACACCTCCAGGAATAGCCAGTGGCTGGCGGGATGCTTTAGAGAGGATGAGAGGAGTAACTGAGGGTATTGCAAATGGGATAAGGAGATTTTCTGTGCTACTGTTGTACCAGGAGCTCTGGATGCTGTTAATTAAAAATAAAACATGAAAACAAGGCAGTGAAACCAATATCTACCATTTTATTTGAAGTGATAGCTATAAACTAGGCCATTGTTTATCACTTGACAAATATTTATTAGCAGTCTACTATGTTTCAAGCAGTTTTACGTATATGACTTGCATCTTTGATGGAGACACAAAATGAAGAAATTAAATAGGTAATTATTTAACATGTTTTATAGATAATGAGTGTTATGAAGATAAGAATTTTAAGGAGACCATCTCATTAAGGAAGGAACATCTGAGAAAATACTTGAAAGAATAAGGGAAGAAATGTGGAAGCTTGAAATAAAAGTGTCTGTGATGGACAAAATGGCAAATGCCGGGTGGGTGCTTTGCAGGACTTTGACCAAGGAACAAACAAGGCTGAGATGCAGAGAACAAAGATTAGTTGATGAGAGCAGGAAAGTCCGTGGGGTCCAGGTCCTGCAAGGGTCTTCTGGTTTTGTAAGGACTTTGGAATTTTCTCTGTGTCAGCTTCTTGCTCTGTTGGGGGATGACATATCACTGAACATTCCTGAAAGCGATTCCAGCTCTTCACAGGGAATATGCCACAGCGGTGCAGGTGTGTGAATAAGAAGAATTTTTCTATTGTCAAGGTTATAGATAGTTGCAGGTCAGCAAATTTATTTAAACTCTCTTGGACTCAGTTTCTCCTCCTATAAAGTTGCTCTAACAATGGCACCGAGCTCATAGGATTATGCATAGGCTATTGTGTTGTGAACATTAGATGCGGGAAAGCATACACACTGCCTATCACAGTGCCTTTCTTGTGCTAACCACTCAATAAAGTTTCAGTGTTTTCATATTATTAGTGACTGAGGCTTCCATTGGGGCTGAGGTTGCTGCAGAATAACTGAGTGAAATATGCCATAACAAGGTTCTTCTATGTTGTCTGAGTTAGGAGTAAGATGAATTATTTAGAATAAAATTGTTACATGTTCAGTTAGGGTATGTATGTATGTGTGTGTGTGTGTGTGTGTGTGTGTGTGTGTGCGCACGCATTTGATGCTTGTTATTTCATACTGAAGGAGCTTTGAATTATATGGCAAACCTGATTACACCTTATGTCTAAATAATATTGTTTGGAAATTTTGATCCTTTGAAATTTTTTCATATAAGAATAATGATTTTTATATTTTCTTTAATATCAATCTACTTGTATTACATGAAAAGAAAACAGAGAAAGGTAATAGCAATATTCTATGATAAAAAAGTTGGAGGATGAAGAGAACCTTCCCTGTGGCTTGAAAATACAAGAATTCTGGGTGTAATATTGACAGAATGAGCCAAAAAAGAAGCCACAATGGAAATAAGACAACTCAGAATTCCTTTGTGAAAAAACTGCAATGTGTTTATGGCTGCCTGTGTTGTTGGTGAGTGTTTAATGAATCTATAATCCTTTAATGCATGTTTATGGTAAATAAATCGGCAATTGTGAATTTATCTTTGGCCCTTGAAATTCTACTCTTTGAATTTTTGTCTGTACTTCAAACATAATTTTTCTTGCTTCAGCTTTACCTGGTGGTTCATCTCAATATTTGCCTGACTGTCTCCAAAGAAATATATAATTTTGCTGAAGGACAAAAACTTCCAAGAAAACAAATAATGAACCTGGGAAGTTATTACATTGGGCCCTCCTCCAGAAGTAATGGACCAGACAATCTTAAGGGTGTAATAGAATAGTATGAGTCAATAGAAATTAACTAAGTGTTAAAAATAATAAATATTTTATGTCTAGGACAAATTGAATTTAAAAAGTCATCAAAACTATGAAATTGAAGCAAAGAATAAGGCATTTCATTATTTGCCATGAGAGTATAGGAAGAATATGAAGATTTCACTAAAAAATGAAATGATAGGAAAAAGTTGCTTCTTAGAGTTCGCTATTCTTCAGTGGTAGTATATAAATTATTAATATGATCAAACTAAGAGGATCAAAATCTTAAAACAATTTACAGGTATAAATTTCATTTCCCACAGAGTTAGGCATTGAAAGATGATTTTATTTACCTAGAATTGAAATTAATTTCTGCCCCAACTTGTCTTGCCTAGTGGACACATTTAACAGTTGTCACTTTAAGATAAACTAAGTCAATTCAAGAATTTGTCAGGCCATTGAGGATTTATATATATGCAATTCCTCTAATATTAGAGAGGCAGGGCATCTACTTAGCTGCCAACTGCCCTTACTGGCATCTGTCAGCATCTTCTGATACTAATTCCCAGTTGTTAGTATTTCTTCTCATGCAAAACCTATAATCTGACTCTTTCCATTCTTTGTATAGTTCTAAGGAAGTGTATTCCACTTAGTATAAAGAATGTCTTGGTATAGCCTGGAGCTGAGGGGGTGTAATAACATGTTTCTAAGGTGTGTGGCCTACCTCTTCCCTGCAAATGATCACTATCTTCTCTGTAAGGGTTAGTCTATTTTGCCCTTCTACTTTTGAATCTAGGCTGGACAAATTGACTTGCTTAACTCACATGACCAAGAGACCCAAATGAGCCTGATTCTGATAACCAGTTTCAGCTGAACTCAATCAGCCTTTCAGATTTTTGTTCAGTACCCAGTCAATATCGTCAAGTTGATCATTCAGTATCGATATCATGTTCTTTTCAGCATTGTGAGCCACTGTCAGGAACTCTTTCTTGTGGAGCGTGGGGTCTGATCAAGGGTTCTACTTCATCACCATCCTCTCCTTTCAAGTGTTGCCATTTGAAGACTTTACAGAAAAACTTTTTCAAGAAATGTTCTATAGTGCTTTTTTTGGAGGGAGTGAATATCCATTTTCTCCACTTTGTATCTTCTCCCTCAGTTTCTCTGCATTGTTTATTACTGTCACCTTTTCTGCATCATAATTTCAGTGTCTTTTCTTCTGATTCTTTGGACTCTGAAAATTTCCAAGTCATAATCTATTAGTATAAATCAACTACAGTGGCCCTATATGTGTGATAATTAATTTCCTAGTACACTCATTGACCTATTTGTCCATCTTACTGCCCAAATTACAGTAAATTAATTATGTCTTCAGTCCTCTTTTGCTCTGTAGCTTCCTGATTGATCTATTTATTCTCATGGTCTTTTGTTAATGTCTACAGAAGTATAACATATACACAGAAAAGTGCGCAAATCTTAATGTTGTCGCTATGAAATCACAATAGCGTTTATTTCAAAATAAACACTCCTGTGCAAATACCACCAAGATCAAGAAATAGAACATTTAGTAGTGCCCAGAAATCAACTTTGTTTCACACTTCAACTCATTATCCCAAATTAACCAGAATTTTGACTTTTTAACTATGAATTAGCTTTGACTATTTTCAGCTTTGTGTAAGTGGATGCGTACAGTGTATATCCTTTGGGTATCCATTCATTGAATTCTGTGATATTCATCTGTATTGTACGTGTAGTAATAACTTGTTCATTTAAGTTGTATAGTATCTTGCTATATGAATATATCACAATTTATTTGTCCATCCAAGAATGAATATTTGATATGTACCTGATATGGAATGAAGGAACTATAGAATATGTGTATGCTCATTTTGGCGGTCTGTCTCAAACCATTTTCAGGAGTTGTGCCAATTTTAATTTATTTCTTTTTAATTGTTAGCTACCTGATGAATGTGTAGTGATTTTTTTGTTATGGGTAACATTTATTTTCCTGAAACAGTCATGATGTTAAACTCCTGTGCATATGTTTATAACCACTTGATCCCCTTGCTGCAAAGTGCCGGCTTAAATATTTTCCCCATCACAACACTGAGTTGCTTATATATTTCTTATTAATTTTTAGGGACTCCAAATATAGTAGACCCATTTACTCATAGAGTGCACATTACATTAGTAGAGCTACTGTACTATTAACAGGCAATGACAAATACTTGGATGGCTCCCAACCCTGTGTGTTGTTACTAGGCCTACATATTCACGATAAACTTTAGTTCATAAATTATTCACAAAAGAGGTTAACAATAGCATAATAAGTTAGAAAAATTGTAACAATACACCCTACTAAAATTTAGTGTTATTTTGAATTTTCTATTTAATATTTTGTGGACCAACACTGACTTTAGCAATCTGAAACCCAAGAAGGCAAGAGCAGGGATAAGGGAGCTATTATGTAATGTGGAGATATGTGCTTGCAAACACCACGTTTTCTGACTTAGTCTTTTCCTTTTGTAATAGCAATTTTGGCAAATAAAAAGGTCTTAATTTTGATGAAATCTCATTTATCAATCTTTTCCTTTCTAGTGGTTTCTGCATTCTATCAAAGATATATTTGCCTGCCCTGATGTCAGTGTATTAGTTTTCTATTGCTTTTAAACAAATTACTGTAAGCTTAGCAGCTTATATGACACCATCTCACAGAGTCCATGGGTGAGAGATCAGAGTGTGGTTTAGCTTGATGTTGGCCAGGTTGTGTTCTCATCTGGAGGCCTCTCTGGGAAGAATCTACTTCTAAACTCACTTAGGTTGTTGGCAGAATTTACTTCTATGCCTGTACTGAGAGCTGTGGATTTCTGCAGGGCTTTGGCTGCTGGCCGCTGTCAGGTCATTGAGGCCACCTGTAGTTCCTTCAAGCTGCCTGTAGGTCCTTATTATGTGATTGCTCCAACTTGCTGGTGACTTCATCAACCCTGTAAGGAGAGTCTCTCTCTCATGGAGGGCCCAGTCCTTCTAAAGACCTTTACCTTACTCAGATTTACAGAGGAAAATCTTTCCAGAATAATTCTAAGTCAACTGTTTGAGACTTATTTACATTAGAAATTCTTTCACTTTGCCATATTCTCTTGACAGAGCCCAGTCACAAACCAAACCCTCTCTCAGGGGGAACGGGATTATATATATAATCTGAACACGTGGGGACACGAATCATGGAGGCCCATTTGTCTCCAGAGTCTGCAAGATTTAAAAAATAATTATGTTTTATTATTTCACACTTAGTCTCACAATATATTTGGGATTGAGTTTTATGTGAGGTAGAGAGTCAGATTCATTTTTAAGTGGATATACAGCTGTCACAGATTGAGTGGATTTAAGTATATTGTTGGCTTTATTTTTTAGATTTTGGTTTCTGTTAATTGGCCAATTTATCTGTTCTGTTCTGAAGCCCTCTTTTCTGATTTCTTAGGATTCTAATATCTTGATGTCAGGGGAGTATGAACCCTCCAAATTTCTCCAAGTTCATCTTAAATATTCTTTGTTTTATTCCCATAGTAACAATAGAATCAGCTTGTTGATTTCTACCAAAATCTCTTGTAGGATTGTCAGGGGTATTCCATTATATTTATGGGTCCATCTGGAAGGAACTGATAAAGTAAGAATTGAATCTTTCAATTCACGTAGCCTTCTCTCCCATTCATTCACTCTCCCCTCCCCTCTTCTCTCTTCCTATCTTTAAAAATTTATCTCAGTAATATTTTGAAGTTTTCTGGGTAGAAGTCTTGCATGTTTTTCATTAGGTTTCTTTCTCTAGAAAGTTAACCATTAGTCCTTTATGAAGTTGAAGCATTTTATCAGTCTCAGAATACTGAGTATTTAGCAGCTTAGAAAAGATGTAAATTTGCTACATTTCTCAGTCAGGTCCTCAAAATATAATTTCACTAATAAAAATTGTGAATGATTAGGAAATTAGAGACACCAGTATTCAAATACATAGATAGTATTTAGACATTATTGTAATATATTTGTACTCAATCCAGTTATGGGTACAGAATGATTAAATGGTAAAGTTTCAAACCACTGCAGCTAGAGAGAGTGTTTAATGTTGTTCAGAAAATATAAATGCAATCATATCTGTGCTCAAAGGAGCAATGTGATTCTTGTCCTCATATTGTTTTCAGTCTAATCTCAAAGAAAGTGGATCAAGGACAGAAAAGAGATATTTCTTGGCTATATCTCTATGGAGTGTTCACTGTTTTTTTTAAATAAGGAGGGTATCCCTAATATATATGTATATTTATATAAGTTCATATATATTTATGCTTATGTTAATATGAAATGAAAATCTCCTAAATATTACACATATTTTCATTATTTTATGTATACTCTTCTAAAGCTAATTCTCTTTGAATAACTTTAATGCATTTATTATGTTTAATTTGACTTATTTGTGAATATAGATAACATTAATCAGTATAAACAACTTGAATTATGAGAAGTTTGCTAAACATTTTTTGGTGTGCAGTGTTTTAGTGTAACTGCATCCAGAGGTACAAAGTTCTGAACTGAATGCTATTGACCTGAAACTCTTAAACAACTAGAGGACAACTTCATTAATAATTTAAAACTTACTATATATTTTAATTGTAGATTATAAAAGAGGATTTATAGGACTAGGGAAAGTATTCCCTGAAGCCCAGTTATACTTTTCCTAAACAGGATGTGAATTTGAATATGTGGAGTATATGTTAAGATACAGATAGAACAAAATTTCCTATGACTTTCTGCAAGTTTCTGCTGTAATTCTGGACCAAAGAAACACATGGTTTTATATATATATATATATATATATATATATATATATATATATTGCTTATTTGATTAGCTAAGGAGTCAGGGATGCAATTTGTTATTTCTATATTTGGCACTAATTATTTTAACTTACGCACCTTCCTTGACATATTGCTAAGCTTTTTGCATAACATGAGCTGCTAATAGCTGCCACAGAAAAGGGATTTGAGCTCAAATCAATGTGGGATTCTTTGAATACCATCTCTCCCTGTTAAAGATACACCTGTGTGTGAATATGGGGAGCTTCATGAAGTCTGGAGGTTAAGAAATATACTAATGCCTAGCATAGGTTTCTTCCAAACTTTTTGGGTGAAGAAGCACTTCTGTTCCTCTGTGGAGCACTTGTGCTCTGAAGTGCTAGTGTTCAAAGGCAAAAAATTGGGCAACGGCTGTTCTAATCCATTATTTATTAGTATATTGTTGCCCACAACGGCCTCTTCTTGTTTCTGACATTTCTAATCTAATCAAAATAGATATATCTGTTTCTGACATTTCTTATAGACTTCTAGAGCTGGGTTTCTACTTGAATAACTTGGGGAGAGAAATTTATTCTTCTCTGTGTTTCTTCATGCTTAGTTGAAGATATTATAGACAAGTTATATTTTGTATTTTTATGAGCACTTTAAAAATGTGCTCACAGGGAAGTATATATTATTCCAGCAAATATAATAAGTATATTGATTATTCATAGCTTAGTTAAGGACTGAATAGTGCTTTTCATGTTTACTGTTTTAAAAACTGTATAAATAATCTTCAAATATTCTCATTATTAAAAATAATTCAAATTTTAGAATAAATAATATTTCCCACTTACTAGTTATGGTTTTCAGTATGCATCCTTTGGGGCCCTTTGAAAGTGAATTTTAAATATTTATTGTCTTTGCATTTTTTAGCATGTTTAGAAATGTGTCCTTTATCCCATAACTTTAAATAAAATTATCATTTACTCTCTCCTAAAATAGGAAGACTAGAAAATCTGGGAGCACAAGTAAATATTCATGATATAAGGTTTATTGTTATTATATGACAATAAATATGTTCAATGTTATTTATGATGCATTCAGAGTATCGTTAGTGCCACATAGTTCAATTGCATCAAGTGTGCACAGTGACTTGCTGGTGCATTGACTTGATGTACCCATTGGCCTCTGTGCATCTGTAGTGCACTGACTTGGCCTTTGATTTTCACTGACTAAACCTGTGCCTGTAGCATAAACTCAGAAAATGTTACCAACGAGGTTCAATTTGCCAGTCTACCCATCTCCCAACTAATGACCACTCCATGCTTTTGTAGAAAAACTTTAAAAAAATTCTCTCTTTACTCCACCTGGCATCGAACGCTGCATGCCATGTGAACATAGAATCTATATTTTAATTCAGATGAATGAATGTTTATTTCAGTACCCTATAAATGGCAATTCGGATGGGATTGTGTGTGTGCCAATCTTGAGACAGAAGTTAAAGTTTACTGAGTCCCTCACAAAAGGATGAAAATTGGAGATGTGAAGAAAGTGGAGGACACTTTGAGGAAGAGAAGATCTGGCACATGGAACTTTAGGACACGTCCACCCTTAAAGGAAGGGACAAGACAGAGAGCTGTCCAGGAGGTGGGTAGAAGAATTCAAAGAGGTGTGCTGGCCGTTACGGAGGATGGAAGCCTTAAGATGAGGGAAGGGTGGGAACAGCCGGTGGTAGAAGCAAGAGGCATATTGTGCAATTTGATATCTGATAAACAAATTATAAAGCCTATGAATTTTATGGTATAGTTGTGGTAATACTGGCTTTTTACTATTTTGGATTATTTATAATTTATTCTATTGTTTCTATTCATAGGCATGAATTATTATGTCTTAACTATAGATGTGGTTTGTATCTGGGTAGTAAAATGAAATATCCTAAACAACACATTTAAAAATGTCATTGTATCCCACTTTTATTTGTATAGTGCATGCAAATAAATTTTTTTCAAGGAAAATCCAGTGAACATAAATTAGTAACGGATGGAAGGGAGCTTTGCACAGAAACAAACTATAAACATAAAAGATGTGATTTGTGTGTAGAACATGTGGCTGTTTCTCATCTGCTGGGTTGAAATACAGAAGAGGCTCAGCATTACCCTCTCTCTCAGCACTACAGAGATGCTATTTGAGACATCTGAAGCTTGCTAGTTCTACCTGTTCGTAACCTAGTCATTTCTAACGCCTGTTCTTGGCTCACTTCTTCCTATTTCCCTCTTCAGAAAGAGGTTGAAAGAGAGGGAATTTGTGAATTTGTTTCGATTTCTTTTGGATGTACTGATTGATCAGCACTTAGCCGTGCCACCGTGGTGATTATCACTATATAAATACATAGCAACCTAGCACCATTCTAGCCTTTACCAGCTGCCCTGGAAAGCAGCCAGTGTGCAAACGGTGAAGTTGTGGGGGCACAGCACAATGACAAAGGATACTTGGCAGCAGGACCCTGCAACGGCTGCTCCATGACAGGATGTGCAAGAATCCTCCACAGAGACATCCATGAGGAGTCTATCCGGAAATGTGGATGCGACACCCGCTCAGGGGGCTGCTGTCAGCTGGTGATGAATGGGGGTATTCTCAGTGGGCAGATGCAGCACGCAGCAGGATGACAGGAGTGGCTCATTTTGATTCAAGGTATTGAGCAGCCTGTGAGGCCAGGAAAATCAGCCACAGTGACAGGCCCTACATTCGTACCTGCAGTCAGAAAGCTGGGCTTGACCAGCCAAGTTTTGTCTGTAGCAATCTGCAAGATTTTCTTTGAAAGCTGTGCCCATAAATATGGAAAGTAACACTACCAGCATCATTAAAATCATCTATGAAAGAAGTTGATGCACATCCATAAATCATACTAATGAATGCCAGCTAATAGCGATGTGCCGGGTGCTGTGTTCCATAAAAGTCTTCCTGTCATTCTCTGTCTCCTTAGCTGGATTTATTTTCTTCATAGCTTCATCTTTGCCACATATTTTATTCCATACATTCATGTCATTATAAGTTGTTTCCTTCCAATCCCCTCTCAAATGGAGGTTGTGGGAGTATGGTCTTGCTTTTTGCTTATCTCCCTTGTCAATAATAATGCCTGCACATAATAAACCCTCAACATGTGTTTGTGGAAAACAGTGTGAAAATTCAGTGTGGTGTTTTTCTGGTGATTTGCCAAAGCATTAGAGAGACTCAAGACGTCAATTTGGACTAAGGAATTTGCTCATTTAATGAATAGTCATTCTTTTCAAAGAGATTCCTAAATAGCTGAATTTTATAGCATTCAAAATGTACAGGGTAAACTACCATATTTCTGATGTATTTATCAGGTAGCTAATTAAAAATTTGGCTAGTCAACTAATTGTTTTTTGTGTTTGCTACATAGCTAGGCCTAACAAGTTTTAACTCGTTTTCCTTCCTCTCCTTCCCATTCCTCCTATCTTTCCCTGGAGGAGACATCACAATGCAAAAACTCACCTCCAACTCAGGTAATATATTGACAGCAGTAATCACAGTACCTTCTTCTTTTCATAAATTGTGTATGTCTATATGCAAAAGGGGAGTGGTAAGGAAATTTTTCCTATGTAGAGAAAACAAAATACAATCAAGTTAGGTGGAAGGGATTAGGGCTCTGAGCTTAAAACTGTTTCAGCAGAGATAGGCTAAATTGACAGGGAAAACAAGACTATAGTTGTCCCTAAATCAGCTTGGGCATTAGCATTCTCTGGGGACATTAATCAACATAAACAAAATGAAAACAGGTTTAAAAACCCTGGATAAGTCAGGGTTCTCTAGTGGAACAGAAGAATAGAATATATAGGGATACATAGAAAGACATTTGTTAAAATAGATTAACTCACTAGATTATGGAGGCCAAAAAGTCCCATGATATGTTTCCTACAAGTTAGACTACCAAGAAGTCCAGTGGTGTAGCCCATCCAGTCCAAGGATGAAGGCTCACAAACCAAAAGTGCCCTTTTCAAGAGAAGGAGGATGTACCAGTTAAAACAGGAAATTCACCATTCCTCCACGTTTTGTTTTACTGAGGTCCTCAATAGATTAAATGGTGCCCAATTATATTGCTGAGAGTGAATGTTCTTTATTCAGTTCACTAATGTAAATCCCTTCTATAAATACTCTCACATAATCACTTTACAAATAATGTTTCGCCAACCATGTGGACATTCATTAACCCATTTTCACTGACATGTAAAATTAACCCCAGTTCTGTGTCTGACTCAGTAAATCTGTAAACAATGGACTCTATTCTGTAAACAAAACCAAACAACACTCCAACTGATTTGAAGACAACAGTACACAATGGAACAACCATTGCTGAATTCCTACCATCTTGTCTAGTGAAACTCTGTATTAACTCTAATGTTTTATTTAATTATTTTTATTATTTTAAAAGTAAAAGAACAAAAACATATCAACAAACAGACACAAAGTAGCATAAGAATAGTACAATCAAAACTGAGTTACAGACAAGGTGACAGGGAATCAACAATGGTTGTTGCATTACATATTGATAACTTCGAAGTGTACATTCAGGAACATAGATATAGACATGCAAAATTGATCAAACAATTAATCATGAACTATTCCATACAATAAAGTGACCTAAGTCAGTAGTACAACTATGTTAGATATGCTGCATATACATACATACTTACTTACATATTTAATATTTTTTTATTCCCTTTAATGGTTTGAACAATCTTCTATTCTTACATCTGGTAATCTGAGCAACATAGATGAAGATAACAACATGTAATATAACAACCACTGTTAATTTGTTTTGAAACCCTGTATCACTTTTAATGTGCTTGCTTTGTTTTGTTTATGTCTGTGATGTTGGTATGCTGCTATTGTTCTTTTTTTTTTGTACTATTCTCTTTAAAATAAAAGGATCATAAAGGCTGAGGGAGATTCAAATTTCAGATTAAAATTGGACCTGGACTAACCATTGTCAACTATCACCCCAGATCACTTGCAACTGTTCAAGGCTTTTCATACTAGGAATTCTAATTCAATTAAGTGGACATGGGAAACAATAATCTTGCATAAATTTTTAATTTTTAAGATAGTTTTAGCAGTGTTTTAGTTTATTCCAGACAGGTGTAGAAAGCATTAATCTAGAAGAAATTGGAGTCTGATCCAGTCCTCAGACTTTATGATTATTTCAATAAATTTCTACCACCTTATCTGTGTGTAAATTAGTCTTTAAATTCTTTCTTTTTCTTTTTCTTTCTTTCTTTCTTTCTTTCTTTCTTTCTTTCTTTCTTTCTTTCTTTCTTTCTTTCCTTCCTTCCTTTCTTCCTTCCTTCTTTCTGTCTTTCGCTCTCCCTTTCTTTTTTCCCTTGTTTTCTTTCTCCATTCACTCAGTGTTGAGAATCACAAAACTAAATTAATAGACAGTAGTTTATGAATTGGACAGTTCATGCCTTGCTTAAAAACACAGAGCAACAAAGAGGCCTCATTTCATGCAAACTTCACTGAGAAATGCCATGCTCCATGGAACATAGGGTCTGGTAACGTTTTTCATTTGTTTCTGAGCACGCTACATGGTCTTGCAGTCTGGGTGTTTAAAGGTTAAACTCAACAGCTAGAAAAATGATGACAGTAACAAAGTTTAAATAACAAAAAAGTCTGGTGCATGAAAACCAATCTTCCAGCCCTATAAAACCACAAGCACCAATTCTTCATTACATTTTTTAACTACATCATGATCACACCATTTGAACTACCGTACAAGTTGAAAAGCAAATAGCCAGTACTTAGACAGCATTTTCCAGTGTTTGTTTTGCATTTTCCTTTTTACTTATTTCTTTTTTAAACTATATATTTCAAGTGAATTAAATATGAAATTTTAATTAAGAAAGCAGTGTTGAGAGCCCTATTGGCTTCTCAGATGCTGTATTCTATGGTCCAGTGAGTACTTTAATGAGTTGTGACAGGGCAAGATGTTTCTAGCTTCTTTACATCCTTACCTCCATCAGCATATATTGCTGCCAGACTTTTAAAATGGATTCTATTTTCCAAAAATGGATTTTTTTTAAAAAAGAGCTTAGTGAATTTACTTTTATTCTATTTTATAAAAAGTGCCTAATTTAAGGTATAAGCTATTCTTAACCAAAAATAGGATTGAACAATTTTTCCCCTAGCTGTTTTATATAGATATCCACACTGAAAAAAATCTTAGAAGACTTTTGTCTTAATTTTAGGTCTCTAGATACTGTGGAGAGTAATTACAGAAATACGGACTTTTGGAATTTGAAAGGTGCCCTCTGCTGGAGTTTTCATCAGTCAGGTGTTCCAGGGTGCAATAACCTGATGGAATGTGAAAGTCATCTTCCTGATGTCCTGGAGAAAAAGAGAAGGAGGGAGTAGACTGTGCTTGATTATAACATTGAGAAGCTGCACAGCACTCCCGGCAGTAACTTAGCCTGTGGTTTCAGCTCAACATTCTTTAAGGCAGATCCTCAAGATTTATCTTACTCTAGACAGCCATTGCCTGGCACCTAAAGATGAGATTTACTGAGGTTTTTCTTGCACACTCATGAAACGAACATGTCTGCCATCTTGTTTTGATGATGGAGTGACGGTCTCTTAGAGAGCACGAGGTGCTCTAAGGGCTCTAGCCACCTTAACCTATTAAATAGAGTGAGGAGGATGAATCCCTAGAAAGGGAACAAAGAATTCACCACGATAATTGGGAGACAGAGGAAAGCTCGGAGGAAGGGCTGGCTGTGCCCATGCACCTACTTGATGGCAGGCAGAGGCTGTCATTCTTTATATCCTAGTCCCCAGCCAAGTGCCAAGTGAGGGGTAGTGAAGAGCATCCTCAAAGAAAGTAGATGTCTCTGCCTACTTGGGACTGAGAGACTTCTGCCCTCTCCCATCCATGTGTGCATTTCTTGAAGTGCCAAGAAAAAAAAAAAAAACACACTCTTCAGCCTGCTTTCCCTATGAGTTATCACCCATTAGAGTACGTGCAAGTGCAGGAGGTTCCAACACTCCAGGAGAAGAGGGATGGAGAAGGGCAGGTGTATATGCCAGGAACTGCAAAAATCCCAGAAGATAAACCACACACTGGATGGAAAATATGCCCCTTCCTTGTCCTAAAACGAAATTGGGCATGTATTGTGCAGCCTGGGCCCAGAAGGTGCTCCTGTCACATGGAGACAGCGAGGAAGAGTTTCTTCAGGAAGTTCACAGTCAGCAGTGTTGGCATCATGAGGCTTGATCAAGAAGTTGGATGACCTAACTAAATGTACACTGTTATGAGATAACAGAAGACACAAGCAGTTCTAGGAACCAGTTATCATATGCTTATTAAATAGGATTGTAGCATTGTTGGTGCCTACTAGCCGGTCAAGAATACACAGGAGCTCACACCATGTCTGTTAATTTGTCAGACACATGGCATCACAAGTAGTGTGCCACGCTTCACTCCTAACAGTCATGCACATATACCGAGCATCTGTTATGGGCCGGGCAACGTTCTAATGGCTTTATGTGCAACTGTCTTACTTAATCTTAGTAACAACTTTACTAAGTAGTTGTTTTAATTACCATTCCCCTACAAATGATACTCTCTTGCCCAAGTAAGTGAGTAAATGAGTAGGTGAATCAGAACATGTGCCCAAGGAGGCTGACCCAAGTGCAGTGCCCTCAGTCATTATCTATATTTTCCCTGTTGTGTGGCAGGACAAGCTCCCTTCTAAGAAATAGGTCACCAACTCGCTTTGGGATTGAGTGTTAATTAAAGTATCCCGTTCAACAACAGATCCCCTCCGTGACATGGTGACACCATTTCTCATACTTAGAAAAGTCTCTATCCTACACCCATCACTTTCACAATCACTGTAGGCACGATCTGGGCACCACCCACACGTGTATGCCATGCAGTCACGCACCACGCCCATTCTTTACATTTAAGCACCATGAAAATCCTCACTCATCCTGAGTCCTTGCCCATAGGGTGCACTCCCAGCCACTTTCTCAGCCCTGTTTTCTCAACTACTTTCCTTTCCTAATGACATCATTTCCTCCTGGGAACTCTTTCATACCTTTGCTACTCTTTACTGGTCTATTCGTGGACTCTCTGCCCTCCTTCTCTTCCTGCTGTGAACATGCTGGTGCAGCAGACTTCTGTCATCTGCCCATCTTCACTGCCTGTGCTATCTTGTGGTGGTCTTCCATGCTTGAGCTACTGCCAAGAGGCTCACAAGTCCTGTTTTTTTTCCTTCCCAGATCTTTCTCTCACTCTAGGGTTTATTGAAATTTTATTTTAAAAAATGCATGAGATGGTCTCTTCCCCTTCAAAGTATTTTTACTTAGTTGCTGTAAATTATAAATACAAATGTGAAACAAATACTGTCCTGAGATTCTTTTCAACTGTTCAAAGTATGATTTCAGTTGAGTTTAGAATATGATAATAAACACTTTGTAGTATACTTAAATCATAATTATATTTTAGATATTTAATGTGCAATTTCATTTTTATTGATAATAAAAATCTTAATACTGAAGTAAGGATTAAAAGCCACTTAAGGGAATATAGAAATATTAATAATATTTTAGTTACTTACATTTAACACAATTATTCTTTGGAATTACCTTGTCCCCAGAATTAAAGCATAAAATGAATTTATGGATGTTCAGCTTTTAAAGCACTTTTATGCATAGAAAAACTTAACCATTTACATAGGCATAAACTCTGTTTATAAGGAAAACAAATATTTCCTTAGCAGCTATCTGAAGTGTAGTTATCAATAGAAAAGGGATGGTGGCTCTTTCCTTAGGGTCTAGATATAGCCAGAGAATTTACTGTCCCTTTTTTATATAGGAATGAGTTAATGTCTACCTTGGTTCACTTTATGTTGCTATAACAGAATCCCTGATGCAGGCTAGTATATAAAGAAAAGAGGTTTATTTAGCTTGCACTTCCTATGCTGAAAAGTCCACACAGTGTAGCATTGCCATCTGACTGTGTTACAACATGGTAGAGAAGTGGAAAGGAAATGACTGTGTGTAGAAGAGGTAAGCATCTGAGCAAGGAAGCAAGATACTGGGAAGGCACTGGCCTTGCTCTTTTATAAACATCTGCTCTAGAGAAACTGATCCAGTCACATAAGACCTGATCTACCCCCCAGAGACAAATTAATCCTTAGAGGAGGTGGATCCCCATGGCCTAATTACCTCCCACTAAGCTCCACCTCTTAAATGTGCCTCTAGCCACCCCCCCCCACTCTGTGACATTTTCAACATATTGACCTTTAGGGGCATATTCACCTCATATTCAAACCACAGCAATGCCCCTCAGGATTTTCTTTCAACAGTCAATGCCTTTGAAGCTGGGTTATCAGATGAACAGTAACTCTGTAATAATCCAGATAATTCAGGAAAAAGCAATTCAATTCAGGAAAAACAGTTTCAATTCCATACAAAGTACTTAGTCTAATTCATCCAAATCTGGGCTTCCCTTTTCCTGAATGATTTAACCTTACATTTATTGTAAATAGTTATCTACAGATAATCTGGAAAGAAAAGACAATTAAAAAATAAGGCCCTGTTGCAGTTTGGGGTTTTGCAAAGAGAACAATATAGTACAGGACACATATTTTCTAAAATTATTTATAATAGTCACCCAAAGACTCATATACAGAAAAAAAGTGCAGGAAATTTGTCCACACACTAATGACCAAAGAATCCAGCTGAGGGCCTGGATTCCACAGTAATGTCCTCCATGAGTCCAGCTGAAGATTTAGAGCCCATAACAATGCCCCTTACAAGTCCAACTTCAGGCCTAGAGCCCACAACAATGTCTCATGCAGGCCTGTTTCATGAATCTGCACTGGGAAGGCCCAAGGGTCAGTGGTGGACTCTAGGAAGTCTGTGCCAGCAGGATGAAGGATCTGTGCTCACAGGCTGAGGGATCTGCACTGGAGCGAGGAAGCAATACTGAACGTAAGAACCAGAGCTCCCCCGAAACGTACCACAGCCATCCTCACCAACAGTGAGGTTCTGAGCTCCTCTGACCATGAAGAAAGCCAAGTTCCCATCAGGAAAGCCAACACGACAAACTTCTCCAGGAAACTGAGCAGCATGCCATGTTCCAGGAAGCGATGCTCAAAGTGAGGACTACAGCTCCCTAAAAGTGAACCAAAACCATTCTCAGTGACAAGTCTCAAAGTCCTTCAACAATGAAAACAGCCCCATTCATCAGGTAAGCCAACATGACAAGCTCCTCCAAGAGAACTGACAACTCCTTACAGCTACTACCACTTCCCCACAGCTTCTCACAGGTCCCAACAGCTTCTCTGCATCTTCCTCCCCAGTTTTGCCTCTTATTCTGCTGGCATCTAGTCTTAGGTGGGCCTCCTATACCCAGCACCACTCTGGTTCAGTTCAGCTGGGTGTTACAAGTTGACCACCAGTTATCAATCTACCGTAGGCCCAGAGTATAAGTCACCGTTCTGACTCAGCATCACCATCTGCTGAAAATGTAAGATGACACATCCTGAAATGTTCACATCCTGACCAGCAGCATCATTATAAATCACAACAAATAAGACAACACAAAGCATCATGCAAATATGCATGGCAACTGGCTCCTCTGAATCAGTAAGGCAGGTCTATTTTGGCTCCATATGTCAGCATGATCACAGCGATGTGGCCTTATACACAGGTCACTATATGGACAGAGCCGTCTGTGCTCTGCTGCACACTCGCATGGAAGTCTCATTAGAATTAGGAGTCCAAGGTAAGATGATGGAGCATCAGTGCATCCACAGTCAGGTGGTACTTAAGTGTTCCAGGATCAAGAGCTAAATCTGACACATCTGGGTGCTTTTTTGAACCAAGTCTATAGGAAAAGAGGTTCAGAAATGTTTAGCTGGTGGAGCTTTTTGGAGCAACTGTGAACTCAGATGTAACCAAAGAAGTCTCACAGTGTGCACATATATCGTCTAGAAGACCCAGACAGCCTTGGAAAGAAAGAAAGAAAGAGAAAGAGAGGAAGGGAGGAAGGGAGAGAAAGAGGGAGAAAAAGAGAGAGAGAAAGAAAAAGGAAAAGAAAGAGGGAAAGAAGGAAAGAAAGAAGAGAACAACAGGAAAATTTCAGTGAAAAGACATCCTGGAAGAGCGTGAGTTCTACAATGCCGGAAGGATGAGAGGAGAGACCTTTCCCAAGTAGAGTAGTGATGGGTTTTCTGTATTAAGCTAGACTGCATGGTTGCAAATTTCATCTCTAACATTTACTGACAAATGACCTTGGGGAAATTATCTACTCTCTCTTTCTCATATTTCCCCTATAAAATGGCAGTCAGTCTTTACCTACCAGGGTTGCTGTGGGATTAAATGAGTTCATACATACACAGCATATTGTGCATCACACAGGAAAATTGCTCAGTGAGTTTTAGCCCTTGTTAGTCATTGTTGTGACTAATGTTCCTACAGAATCCCTGAATACATCACTGCATCACAGTGAATACCAGGGACACAGCACACAAGTTGCAAGGTGCAGAGAGCGCGGGGACATCAACAGTTCTTGAATGCATCGCTACATTTGAGGACTTGCAACATTAAAATCAGATCACCTTCCAGAGAACATGAAGCTAATGGGGCCTTTAGTTCAAGGCTATACATATCCTATACACTTTGGTACCAGTTTAGGGCATGTTTATGGGAAGTATATAAACACAAACCCACAAGACCCAGCAAGCTCTTACTGTATAGCACACATTCTAGTAAGTGTTCTATATACACATGTCACTTGCATCTCACATTTCTATGAGGTGGGTCCAATTAATACCTTCATTTTAAATAGGGAGACTCTGAGGTCAGATCTGTTTAGATACCTGGGTCAAACTGAGACAGGGTATCCAGGTTTGCACTCAAGGCTGCCTGACTCCTAAACCTGTGCTCCTAACCTTTGCTATGTTCAGGAATACTAGATAGTGGGATAGTGTTCAAAGGACAATCCAGGGAATGCAAGGACTGTTACATTCTGAGGAAATCACTACATTTTCTGTCGCAGGTAAGCTAGATATTAAAAAGCTGCTCTCTTTATGTCAGGGTGCTAAATTTTTCTGTTACGTGTAAGGGTGTATAAGCAATGGAGATTTGTTTCCTGTATCTGAGCAGAGTGTTTCCTCACCACTCATGCCTATGAGTTGTAGGAAATGGTAAACACTTTGCACTTGCCAGCTATGACCCATATGGTATCTTCTGCCATATAATAGCCTTTGGGGGTGAAGTCACTTGATGCAAACTTCATAGTATCTATAGAAGTTGCTTCCAGTCTCACGTTTTCTTCTTCTGCTTCTGAGATAGGAAACTAGGACACTCTGAGGTGGTGAGGCTGCAGTCTGTTTTCCCTGCCGAATGTCTCTGGCTAGGGAGAGTAGGAGGCTTTCTCTCACGTGACCAAGGTCAATGATCCCTGCTTGCTGACAGAGCCTCCTCATTTGTTCTCTTGATGATGTTCGCCCCATGAAGCATGGCCAGGATGCTGCTTATCCTCTGGGCATTCTGCCCAGGGCATCTGCTTCAGAGTTACTTTATTCTTGGAAATGAGCTCCCCAACCCACCACACAGCAAGTGTGCTGAGCATCCTCAATGATGTTTTAGCCTTCTTACATGCTTGGAACCTTCTACATCTTCCCCCCACCACTAGGACTAAAATGACTCCACAGATATCTCCCTCACCTATTTCTACACTGGTTCTATGGAGCTGTGTTAGAAGCTGCACCATGGCAAAACCAGGGTTTCTCTGAGGGGCTTGTCCTGCAGAACAAGGAAAGATGCCTCCTACTTTGAGGGGTGCCCTGACTGGTGTGTGAATTTCAGCCACCTTTTCTCCACCCAAGGACTTTTAGGAGTGGGTTTGGCTATAGTGCTAGAGGAGGGAGCAGGAAGCCCCTTCCAATCAAGTTTTCATTCTTTTTCTCAAAGAGAGATTTAGCCATCGGGTGGGGATTTTTTCTTAGTATATATGTGGATTTCTGGGCTTAATAATTTGCTATGTACAAAAATCCTGTCTGCTGGCATGCCTGTGATCCCCCATTGTGGGAGGCTGAGGCAAAAAGGCTGGGCATACAGCTCTCGGTTTATTAGTGCACATTGAGTATACACTTTAGTAGGTTTCCTTTTGGTAGATTTCCATCACCCATTTGCCCACCTCTCCCTGATTTCACATGCGTTGTGGGGGTCAATGTGTATAGTATCTAAGAGAAGATTTTGGAAATTAAAGGGTGGGCATGTGGGTGTCTGTGTATGTGGCTTAGGGGAAGAAGATGCTCTTGCTCAGGGAAACCTGGCTTTTGAGACTATTTTCTTGCTCTGAATTTAATAAATCTGATTTAACATTCAAGCCTGGACAGTTACTGTTTTCTAGGTATTACAAGTTCTTTCACTAAAGCAATGAAAGCCCCTTGGTTCAATGCTTGAGAGAAGCATAGGGAATTAAAAACACATGGTTATATTATTTTCAAAATATCACAGCCATTAAACAAACCTAGTGTAATGTTACTTTCTGGGTAGATTTCCCTTCTAGGATCTTCACTGTTTTAATGTGACTTGATCACTTTGTTTGGATTAGAAATTAAATAGCAGACAACAATAATTTTTATCCTAGCCCAGGCACTGGAATTCAGAAAAGGGGAGCCAATTCCAGGGAGAACAGAGATGTGGTATCACCTGTCATCCTTACACAACAGCACCTTCTTTTAATCCCAGCTATGAATGTTCCAGAATTGATTTTGTTAATAGAGGAGGTCATTATATCCAGAAAAGTTTAGGGGTTGGCAATATTTTTACTATTTTTTGACACCTCTGTTCTGCTTAAGAGTTACACTTGACTATGGAATGCAAAATATGCACTATTACACAGAATATAGAATGTTGTTATAAAGAAGATTTCAGACAAAGGTTGATCCATCATGCAGGCACTCTACAGGATGTTAAATCTTACTATTTGTTAATAGTAAGATTACACTTACTAGAAATAGTAACATTACACTTACAAGAAACACTGTGTCTTGTGTTTGGGGTTCTGTTAAAAGTCAAATATTAACAAGGACTTTGAGAAAACCGTAGACTGTTAATGTTTGCAGAAGTATGTTTTCTGATAATGAAAAGAAGTTTAGAGTCCTTTGTGTAAGCTGCCTCTAAAGTGCTATAGTTCGTATTTTGTAATGCATAGTGATGTTCTTCCTCACTCATACCCTTTTTGCCTCATTCCTACTTGGCACCACTCCTGACCTAGAAGGGTAAGGGAAGGATACTGTTGTCCTCTTTTTACTTTGCCCCAGCATACACATACATGGTTTTCCTCAATTTACCATAATGAGATGAGAAATGACATTTAAATGACAATTCTCTATGCGATGAGAAAGTAACTTGTTTTATAAACTGTGGCTTTTGCACACTTAGCTTCTGGGCTTCTGAGTTTCTTTACCTCATTTTGACATCCATGGTTAACTTAAGAGATTAGATTATTCTCCAGTCTAAATAGAAAAGGGGAGAGAATTTACTGATGTGGGTGGGCAGGCAACCAGGAAAGCTTCGGACATACGTGAATAAATATTAAAACGCCCTCATTATTTCATCTTAGTTGTATCTTTAAAGCTAGTAGGTGAGAAATGGGGTAAGAAACGGCCTCGGTGAGAAAGAGATCCCCATGACAAAGAGTAAGTGCTGACGAGGGAGGCTGAAATGACCACTGAGCCAGTGATCACATCACAATGACCACGCAAGTCTGCATACCTCTCCGAAACCTTCATTACGTGCCCATGTTCATAGGTTTTCTTATTTCTTATTGTTCAACGTAAGCCAATAACTTTAGATCCACAAGAACTAAGATGTAGCTAGAGCCAATGAGTGTAAATTATGGGGCCTCTTATGTTGTTTCTATGTAATAGCTCAGATTCTCTTCTCTAGAAGATTTTCATATTTTTTTCTTCATTCATTTCCTATGCCTACATGTATCTGAGGTTCTACATTGAAATGAGGATACTACCTCCTTTTCTGTCTTTTTTTTTGTTGAGTCTGACAACTAGTACAGCTTCCTTGCTGAAAGTTGGTGTGCCTTCTCTGGTTTGCCTTTGTTCTTTGGCTATAGTAACTTCTGTCTGTAATAGTACTCAAGACAAGATGCTGCCCACTGGCACAGGTGCTATAGCTATACTGCCTGGCTTACTTCTCATCTTTGATTTTACAGTAGGTAAATGCAAATATCTTCTTAACCTATCTAAATAAGTTAGATAGGAAAAGATGTCACATTCCAATCCAGTGAGTTGTTGGATGTGCTGGTTTATGGTCATAACTTCCCCCTCTTACTCTCTTTGAAGTGTACCTTTGCAGATATTTCCCAATGTCTCACACCTCCCCAAACTGCCTTTTGGTGCTGGGATAAGCCTTGTGATTTACTCTGGTCAATGTAATGTTGGAAGGGTTACAAACAGAAGCCTGGATTGTATTTTTGCCTTGGGGCTTCCTTTCCCATGTTTCTACCAGCACTATGGGAGCATGCCCAGGATAACCAGAAAGTTGAAAAGCATGAAGAGAAGATCTGAGGTTGTCCTAGATCATCCATCAACCAGATGTCAGACATAGGAGTGGCCTGACTAAAGACTGGCTAGCTGACTGTCCAGCTGACACGGGGCATTCAAGTAGTCCTAGCACACTTAGAGGTGAGTGATACTGGAGTTTTTGTAGATTTTGTTGTATGATACTGTGACAATGACACAAGAGTTTAATATGGGACATTTTTATAAAAGTGTGAAGATAGAGTTTATGTAAACCAGAGTTTAGGAGTAGCAATAGCACAGTTTGCTTACCTTGCTTATACCTGAAGCAACCATTGGAGAAGGTGATCACTAAGAGAAAGAAAACAGTATGAAGACGGCACCTGAGAACCTGAGTCAGGGAGGAGGCTAGCCTGTGGTTACACTGCAGGGAAGGGATCAGAAAATAAGTACCTTAAAAATCTCACTCTCTGCATTGGATCCACTAGACCCTCTGTTACAGAAACTTGAGCCAAGTCTGGACCAGGAGACCATGAGTTACATTTCTGAGGCCCAAATCCAGAATATTTCTACTAGTACATGTACAGAAGGACCTTAATATGCAGCCCATCTGCTTCACTTGTAGGAATCCTATGATCAGTTTCCTTATCCCCACAAATCCTTCTGGACCAAAATAGTCTGGCTGTGTTTTTTCCAGAGGCTTCCTGTTTAATTGCACATACCTTATCGCTGATGCTTAAGTGCCAACATCTGGTTTCTCTCCTTCTGGGACTCCTTTATTTCCTCTGAGATCAGAAGACCAAATTTTAGTACAGCACCCTCCACTGTTATCTCTAGTGTACAGAATCCAGCCGGCACAAAGCTCTCCGACATCCTAGTGTCCTTTCCATCTATGTCTTGGTGCCCTGGCCATCAGTTCTCTAGGCTGCTTCGGGCACAAGATTAGCGGTGGTAAGCAAAGTACATACAATGGATCCATTCCAACCTAATGTATCATTAGGCTTTCTTCTCCAGTGTTCCAGCATTTTGACGACAATGATGTAGACCAGGAATCAGCAAACTCTTTTCAATAAAGGGCCCAACAGTAAACATTGTAGTCTATAAGGACCATATAGTCTATCTACTGCTCAGACTTGCCATTGTAGTTCAACAATAACCTCAGACAATATTGAAATAAATGAATTTAGTTATGCTTCTCTAAAACTTCACTTACTAAAACAGATAGTGGACTGGATTTGGCCCGTAGGCCATAGTTTGCTAACCTATGATACAGATAACTTTGGATACTGCCTCAATTAGCCAACTTGGTAAACTCTTAACACCACTGCCAGATTTATTATCTAAATCTTGGTTGAAGAGAGTCTTGTTAATTAATTCAGCCAGGTCAAGCCTAATACTTTGTTTTTCTTAATCTAATTGTGCTTCAATTCCACCTCCATACATACTTCCAGCCTTCCCAGCTCACCTTGTATCTCTTTTAGTGTCTGGACAATATCCTTTGGAGCTGGCTTTGTATTGTGGAATGTGCAGGGCTCTTACTCTTTGTTAGGGTCCAGGGTTACAGTTGGTTTGCCTTCTCTGATTTGCTTTGTTCTTTGGCTATAGTTACAGAACTTTGTGGGGAGGGAGCTCTCCCTAGTCAGTTACTAAAAGGCTTTTAGTCAGGGTTAAGCTGGTTCACTCAAAAGAGAGTGGAAAAGTG
Source organism: Dinomys branickii (assembly GCA_004027595.1). Lineage (NCBI taxonomy): Eukaryota > Metazoa > Chordata > Mammalia > Rodentia > Dinomyidae > Dinomys > Dinomys branickii. The sequence goes on along the minus strand of PVLD010008167.1, from coordinate 6,567 downwards.
ATCTTCAGGAAGAGTTCCTTCAATCCTGCAAGGGATGTTTAGAACTTCTCTTTTATATATGTGTATATATGTGTATGCATGTGTGTGTGTATATATATCTATATATATCTATATATATCACATAACTATATAACATAACTATATATAAATATTTTAATGTCAAATTATTTTCTGAGATTTTTGTTTAAACTTATACTTTTACTAATGTGTATATACACACACACACACACACACACACACACACACACACACACACACATATATACATACCTATGAGTCTTCTTTTTTGTTTTTTTCAGATAGGGTCTTGCTATGCAGTTCAGGCTAGCCTTGAGCTCACATTGTAGCCCAGACTGGTCTCAAACTCGCCACAATCCTCCTGCCTCAGCCTCCTAGGTGTTGGGATTACAGGCATGTGCAGCCATGCCCAGCATACTTGTGAATCTTCATTACTAGTTTCCTAACATTTATTAATGTCAGACTTTTAGTTAATCATGTAATTAATTAACCATTATTTGCCAATCTGGTAGCTGGGAAATGTCGTATCTTAGTGGCTGTAATTTATGCTTCTCCCAGAAAGGTTCTTGTTTTGCCTGGAGTCTTTGGGATGTTCTTGATATGAAGCCAGCTCAGCTTCCTGGAGCCACCAACTGGACCCTGGTTCAGCTCTCTGTGGGGAAGAGGCCATAAAACTAGAGGAAGCAGACCACTTGATTTCTTACCCAGAGTCATTACAGATTTCCCTGCAGAATAACACTGGCTTTGGGTTTGCTTGTTGCTAACTATCCAAACTTTATTTCATTGTATTCCAATGGATTCTCCTTTCTTTGCTGCACCCAGCAATGAATCACAGTGCTTTATCAGATGCCTAGTTATGCATAGTACAAACATCTCAGCTCATCTAATCTATTTTATTTCTAAAAGCTGAAGTCAATGACATACATTATTTTAGTGCAACATGCAAGAAGGTCACAAAACAGTCCTTTCTCCCAGCCCAGACTAACGATCTGTTTTGGATTTCAGCACCTTTGCTCAGAGCTCCATTTATTCATGCTAAATGCTAGAAGAGTGGGACAAATGTTGTCTAGAGGACAGAGGAAATATGCTTGTTATTTAAGCCTTGGCTATTTCCTTGGAAGATGTCTTGTGGTCTGCAACCTCCAGGATGAAATGTGTCAGCCTTTATGAGTCATCCTGGATGACTTCCTCCTCACAGTCATCAGGAAAATGCCCTGAACTGCATAGCTCAAAGGGGCAGGTGGCAGAGCCTGGGGCACAGCAGGGGATTCCACAGTGCTTTTCCATTTCTGCCCTGGCCATCTTCATAAATGAAGCCTTAAGTCACACCTCTGTCTCTTTGCACTCAGTACTTGAAAGATTAAATAACACTGGATTCTTTACGCTGCATCTAATATACATAGCACCCAAATATGCTCTTGCTGTGCCCTTTGCTTGGACTAGTCTCATTATTCTCCTCTTGGCAAATGTCATATTTCCTTAAACTTCTCCTTTTTGATCATCTTCCAGAAAACATGAAACATTTCATACATTGAGTTAAGTATCCCCAACCCACAAGTGCAGTTCAAGGCCTGAGAATGTGACTTCTCAGTGCCTCTTACATGGCACGAATACCAGATAAGTACTTGATCAATGTGAAATGAATGAGTGAAAAAGCAAATGAACAAATAAATGATCACATTCTATAATCTGTTTAACAGAGTTGCTCTGGTTGAGCATGTGCTTTTACATTTGTTGCACCTTAAATCTAGACTGTTCCCCAAAGGCTCCCATGCTGAAGGCTTTGTCCCAAGCTTGGCACTATTGGGAAGCAGTAGAAGCTTTAATAGGCTTCATGTAGTGGGAGGTCTTAGATCACCGGGGGCCTCACCTGGAAGGAGATAGTGGAAACCCAGCTCCTTCTTACCTATAGCTTTCACTTCTCATCCAAGAGGCAAATGGCTTTGCATTCCCACATGCTCACTACCATGGTGTACTACCTTGCCACAGGCCCAAAAGCAAAGGAGTCACTCAACTTTAGGCCCTACTACAAGAATTTCTGAGTCAGTAGGTACAGTATGGGATTCCATCCAATAATTTTCATTCCTAACTCATTCTGAAGTAATTCCAATGTTGCTGCTCTGAAACACTCTTGGAAAACACTGGTTTATAATCTTTAACACCCATTTATTCCATCCTTTCTAACTGATGATATATGGTGGGCTATGAGTCAGAACACAGCCCAATGTGCTGCAACTAAGGGCCCCCAAATACATTCTCTCAACCAAAAGAGAAGTTTATTCTAAAATAACTATCCTATGCTTAAGAGTCTAGTGGTAATAGGAAAGGTCTTTCTTAATCTATAACTTGTCCTAGTTATCTCAGTTTCCAGTGAAATAAGAAAATTAAAGAGAAAGCACAGGGTAGCAGTACTGACTCAGAGAGACAGCTTAGATGTTGCACACAACACTTCTGTTTCTCATTCTTCAGCCACTATGGTCATTAGTTGCACCTCATTTCAAGGAAGGTGGGCAGGAGGCTAATATCTGGGTGGTCCCATGCCAAGCAGAAATGCTGTGGGTTTCATTATAAAAAGAAAGAAAGAGACAATGAGTACTAGGCTGTGCCTCAAGTGAGCTGTTTTAGGTAAATGTCACCCAACACCTATAATGACAAATGGAAAGCATGAACCTGGGACCTGGAACCCACAAGTCTTGTAGGCTGGGAAAGTTGCATTTGTGCTTCAAATTGTAAGTTGGTTCATAAGTCCATTTGGTTTAGAACTTTCACATAAATATTGGGTAACCTGAGATCCACTTATTGACCAGAAACATTCTGCAGTAATTACTATTCTTTTATTATCGAAGGTCATTGTGACACTCATAATTAATTTGTCTTAGTATCTGCTCTTGTCCAGTTATCAATTTATATGGATTTCTTACCTTTATATAATCTTTTTAAATTAAGGTCTGAACTTATGAAAGGAAAAAAGTCTAGAAAGGTTATTCATTTTTCACGTGTATTTTACTTCACTTGACAAAAGTAATATTTTCAAGCTCATTATAAAGAACTTTATAATGTACTTATAAAGGTCTCAAGGCCTGAGTTTTCTCCTTCAATCAAATATCTAAGAAATATGTTTACTTCCCCATTCCTACAAATGTGAATGCTATTGGTGATAATTCCTAATAACTTGACAATTTGAAATGAAGTCTATATTGAAATTACGGTGGGCGTAATAATAAAAAGAGCAATGGGGGTTTTGACATTACCATTTCTGGCCGATGTTAGGGTTGGTGCCAAGAGGAGATGACTTTTTACACTTAAAATATTATAAGAGAGATGAATTACATCTACTTGAAATTATCATTTCTGAGGATGCCTATCTGCCTTAATTTTAACTCCAGAGAGTAGGATAAAAGGTTAATCTTTTTTAGAAGATTAAACCACATTTTTAATCTTATTTTTTTAGGTTAAATAGAGCAAAGACTTGAGAAATTATGTGGAAAGGTCAGCAATATTTTTAGATTACCATGTGCTTAAGTGCTACCTATGTAGTTTTCACATGATGCCTCGTACCATTATTTTTTTTTTTAAATTTATTTTAAAGAGAACAAAAAAACATTAAAAACGATACAGAATTTCAAGACAAGATGATAGGGAATCAACAATGGTTGTTATATTGCATATTGTTATCTTCCAAATAGTTGCTCAGATTAGCAGATTAGCATGCAAAATGGATCCAAACAAATGAAGCATTAACTATTCCTTTCCATAAACCAATAGAAATTAGTAGCACAGTTATCTTAGCTATCCTGTGTATAAATATGTACATTTTCCCTTTCTTCTTTCTTTTTCTTTTTCCCCTCATCCCAGTTGTTCTTTCCTCGGGAGCAGTTTTTTTTCCCTTTCACAATATCTATTGTACCATTTGGTTTTATTTAGTCTTTCAGGTTCTTACACTAGGGAGACAACATGATGTTTACACATGGGACTGGAGGCTTTTAGAGGTAAATAGATGAGACTAGAAACCGTTCTCATAAGTAAAATACGTCTTGTACCACTACTGTTTCCATTTTACAGCAGAATGAAGTGAGGTATGAGTTACATATGGCAACTCAATAGCAAATATTTACTAGTAGTACATTCATTGGTGGAAAAACCAGGTATATGACAGCTTCTGTCTCTGAATTTTGGTACTTTCTTCTGTAAGAAACTACCCCTCATTACAATAGGTAAACAATCATGATAATTTATATATAAAATGACATCTATTATCTGGAAAATGCTCAACTTTTCACTTTATTTTCTAGTACATATTTCTAAAAGGAGAGCTTGGGGTGCTCAAGTTCTGAGATTGAGCTTCCTGTAACTGCTACTGAACACGTTTCTGCACATGATCCATGTTGCTGCTCTCATTGCACCTCCTGATTTGAACTTTGGGCAAAGACTCATTGGAAGCTGCAGATGCCACAGAGGTCCCTGCTAGAGGGATGCTTTTCAAGCTGTGGCATCTTTGTTGACTTAGGGAGTATTCAGCATGGAAAACCTGAGCCCACACAGTTTTGGTAAGTTAAAAAAAGTCATTTCAATTAAGAATCAAATTTAAAAATTCAGAATAACAGAATGTATGAATTTATTATGATTTTATCTCATTGCGAAGATCAGATTGTTTTAACATTCTACAAAATAACAATATCTGGCACACTGATAGATAATTTGAGCTACCGGTCAGTATTTACATTATTTTGTGCCTTTTTTTTCTTATGAAAAATCTTGGCCTACAAAGATTTGGGGAGATACTAAGCTCTATGGATCTAGACATTCATAGCAAATATTTACATAGTGATTTTGTCAGCACTCACTTCCTGCTGCAGGCACCATTCAGGACTCCACCAGCTGTAAAGTTATAAGCGGGTCACACTTACAGGCTGGAAGATCTAGTGAAGGCGTTATTTTGGGAGGTAGAGATCAGTAGATGATTAAATTCACAGTGGATTTTTATTTAACTCTGTCCTAGCCCAGAATTATAAATGATACATAAATGTTTTATCACATATAAAATATGCTGTGAATTTATATCTCTCCATGTGAAGAAAATCATCAAGTGTTATTCAGGTTACTCATGGGGATAAATTTTTCGTATCACAATTTATTTACTTAAGGCAGTTTAACTGATATTTTGTTTTTAACACTGTGTAGAGGAGTAGATGCTTGTATTTGGTGACTATTTATTTTTATAATATGCTGAGAATAAAGCCCTCACAGTGTCTGTGTTTTGGACATTGTTAGGTTTTATTTACTCAGCCTTTCTCCTTGGCATTTCAGCTTGGTGAATAGATTATAATCTGGCGGGCTCTCGACAGATCCTTTTCCCTCTACTACTCAAGGAAGAGTGTTTGGAGGTTGTGCAGAATGTTAGGTCCTCACTAATGGTAATACTTTAGCCATATGTCAGAATATGCTGAAAATAAGGATGGAGAAACCAGGGAAAATCTCTCTACCCTTATTTCAGGAGGACAGATGATTTAGAATCAGTGTCAAGCCACAGGGAGACTATCAGAAAAGTTTAGCTTCTTCCTTTTTATATTAACTCAATAAGAATGATTCTGTTTTCTACCTTAATTTTATTCCTTTTTTTCCCCACACCTGGATCATCCACATACCCATTTTTGGAGGCTATTTATTTTGCTATACATATTACTGTGCTGTGGGAGCCATTTAGAACTAGGTAGTAGCTGTCTTTAGTATCCAATATGCATAAGTAGTAGTAGAAGAAAAGGTTATTTTTAATTAAATTCTTCTTCCTTTTACAATAACACCTAGCATAATTTTTGGCTGGACATTGGTCTGCTCACCTAGAAAACAAATTTTCCCCCTGCCTTGCAACAGCGTCAGTTGTTGGGGCCAATGGGGAGTGAACACAAATGATCTGGCAACTCCACGAGTTATTTAAGGGAAAAAAAAACCTCTTTTCACTCTGCTTATATCCCCTTACCACTGAATTGCAAATATCCATGACAAAGCATCCCACTTCAAGCCAGTGATGGAAATGATTTGTTCAATGCAGAGCAATCTGGTCAAGGACTGTTATGGTGAAAGAAAAATGAACTTTTCGTGGAAGCCATTGTATTTTGGGTTTTCTTATCTTGACAGTTTGGCCTGTTTATCCTAATATGGCCCCACATTTGTCTGAATTGCAGTAGCATCCCCAAGGGATATCTGCTGGTAGCTTACTCACTAGCACCTAGAACCAAATGCAGGGGAATTTTGACTCACTTGTAACTTTACCAGAGCTAATAGAGGCAAAACAAAAGGGCAGCATATATTCGATGATTTCAAAGAGATGTAGTAATAGCTACTACTACTTATCAAGTACTTACTATCATTAGGCACTTTCAGTAGTCTGTCTCCATCTCTTTTTTTCAATGTTTAGGATGAACTCAGGGCCTCATGTATATTAGGCAAGCGTTTTCCTGCAGAGCTACTGGCCCAGCCCTAGTTTCATCTCTTCTTCCTTCCTTCCTTCCTTCCTTCCTTCCTTCCTTCCTTCCTTCCTTCCTTCCTTCC